>CM063707.1:12105000-12406772 GCA_032441835.1 Slavum lentiscoides
CGCGTATTCAGGCGTTTTCTAGAAATTTTCGAAATATTTCAAAAATAATTTACGTCGATAAAAAAAAAATATATATATATATTTGAATTTCGGTTTTTTTTTTTGTATGATTATTGTATTGTTCGTATACTTTATAGTTCGCGAACTGCACATGACACGCGTATAGTCTATGCATACGCAGTTAATTAATTTATTTCAATGGGTACATTGCCGATAGCCTCGGTAATCGGAATAATAATTGTAATATAATTTTCGACAGCCTACCATTGAAATGATAAAAAAAATTGTATATCGATTTAGATATTGACATATTCGGATAACCGTTGATATTATTTCAGTTGCGTCGACGTAGTATTTATCAGTGCTTTTATGTCGAGTTCTTTTTTTTTACGATTATCACGTAATTTATTAAGCGCATATGAATTACGAAGAAAGTATTTTTTTTTTTTTTTTGATAATTTTTAAGTGCATATTTTTTATTTTTATTTTTGCACATTTGAACATTTTACGCATATTTAAACATTTTTAGTGCATGTTTAGCTAGTTTTTAGTGCATGCAAGTCCGCGCTTCAATTATTACCATTAACTTTATATAATTCCGTTAAAGGCGCGTGTGTGCGATTATAACGTGTACGTACGAAATTGGTGTAAATATTTATGCATTTGTGTGTTATATATTTATATGGAGAAAAATTCGAAAATTAAATTCTTTAATCCACTCTTATATAATATGTAATTGTTAATTATGTACAAAAATGTTGGCGTAAGTCGAAAGCAATCCGGCACGAAGGACCTCCAGAAGCTCAAGGTTTTTATCGTTAGTCTACCAGTAATATATACGACTAGGTACTACCTATACTATTACAATTACGTAGGCTGGGAATCATCGAATTAAGTAAAAACGTCCACATTTATTTAACTTATTGACTTCACGAATTATTCTTGGTTTTCTCATTAACTTTGACTTATTTTTCTCCGCATTAATAATAACTCAACGTATTATTATAATTATAATTATTATTATTGTTTTTTTTTTAAATTAATTTAATTTTGAATTTTTTTTTTTGCCGAAGAAAATCAATATATCCTCAAGATAAACGCCGCGTTTTTGCGTTTCGTCTTTTAGAGAGTACTACGTAAACATTAACGTGTACGACGCGAGCAATATCGATTGGAAACGAACAAACGAACGAAAGAATGCGTGCCAAAACGTATAATAATCACTGGTGTATTGAAGAGTATATACGGGTAGGTTATACTTATAATTATTGCGAGGGGGACGTATTCAGAGATAAAATCCAACGCTTACTTTTAAAATTATTATTATTTATATTAAAAGATATAAACTACACCAATGTATTTTGAGACACTGAGACAGTATATGCTGGGTTTCCAGAAAGTGTTTTAGAGCACAACGGTGGAATTAAACGATTTGTATGGGTCTGTATTTTAGAGTGAAATTTGTTGCACTGTTTATAATGGCCAGTTGGTTAACTGTTTTAAATTTTTATATCATTTTGGAGTGTTGTGTTAGATATATACGAAGGTGTGGAAGTGACAAGGCGGTGAGTGATGGCCTGGAATAAGACTGGTATAGTGCGGATTAGGGATGGTTAGCGCAAACCCGCATTTGAATTACATAAGCTAAAACACGTCTTAAGAGGGATTAGTATATTATATTTTTAGTGCAGATAGAGAGTTTAGGACGAAGTAAATGGAATTTATTTTTAAGTGACCCCAAGTCAATCTTTTATCGGGTGTAACATTAAGAAATTTTACTCCCCTTGAAAATGAAGAGACGGTTCTAATTTTTTAGCGTAAAGCGTACACGAATTGATTTTTTCAGATTTATTTTAATTTATTCAATCACATTTTGTTTACATTTTTATCAAATTGTTTTAAATACCATCGGAAATTTAAAACCAATATATATCTATATTATAATACGCTAAGACTAATGCACCGATCGTTATTGCGGTCGAACAGCTTGTAATATAGCCGTGATATCATCGGATAGATCTCAGAACGGTGATTGAGAGAAAATTACTCGATTAATTACGTGATTATCATAAAGTAAGTAATGAAGCACACAAAGTTTTGCCCTGCGCAAATTTCCTAAAAGCGTGTATTTACAATAACTATGAGCATTTAGTAATTGACTATCGGAAAAATCTTTTAACTTTTGAATGACTTTTTAGATTATAGGCTATAGTAATACAGTCAATTCACATTTTGATAATACTGAAGAAGCCAATCAAATGGGCCATGGTGTATGCGAGAACAAAATTTATTTTTATAAATGACATTATATAATACTACTCATCTGTCTATTAAGCACATAATATTGTAGTCGAATAATTTACATTAGTGACATAGATATGAATTTCATTCATACAACATTTTGAAGAAAAAAATTAAATACTATTAATAAACATAAGAATATTGTTGTCACGATGGAAAGATTTCTCCTTATTCTCGAATACCGTGACAATTGTTGAGATTTTTTTCTTATCGAATACCAAAGACTACATATATTGATATTATGATATATACATATAAACGAGAATATAATTTTTCTATGGCATTTCCGTCAATGGCCGTTATTATTTTCTTGTCCGAACGGGTAGTGGTGTATGTTGTTTTAAAATGCATTGATAAGTTTTCACTTAGTATACGTCTTTCGGAGAAATACGAACGCTAAGAAATTCGATCATTTAATAGAATAACTTCATGACACTTCAAATTCATAACCATTTTATTAACTAAAATAACGATCATCAGTAATCTCTAATTTAATTTGTATTATTTATGTACAATAATAAAATTTGAGATTAAAATCCTAGAAAAAAAAAATATTTCCAAGGATCGTAAAATTAGTCAAATATAATAAAATCATAAACAGAATTTCAATCGCGACGATACGTGTTCCTGTAAGGTAACGAGTTTATTGCGACGTACAAGACACTGCGCGTGTCGGGAAACCGCGAAATTTCCCGATAGGCCAGCCTTTTACATTTTTGTATTTATGTCCTTCGTAATGATATTAAATTCTATATACCAGCTCCACACAGAACGTAAATAGTGTTTCACATTGCTTTCAGATTCGAAATAATCCGGCGTCCGGCGTCGAGGTAGACTAATAAAGTAAAACCTAAGTACATATATAATATCTGACCTGAAAACCCGATTCCTGTACGTGTTGCACGTACGTTTCCCGTTGTTTTTCGCCGTAATTGAATTTACGAATTTTCAGCCGTCTACTCTTATCAAGGCTGGCGGCCATTATCGAATTAAAAGTAAAAAAGTCAAGTGAGTTTTGATTAATGAATGTTGAACGCTGTAATCACAAAATTGATTTTCAATACTCAATACCTACATAAATGAATATATTTTTTTTTTTTATACTTCACGCGTTACTTACAGTTAGTTACTATTTATACAAATACGTATCTAAATTACGTGACATTGTCTGAATGTAAATTTGAACGCAAAGAAGCAAAATGCAATGAAGATGAATGCAAATTTGTTTTGAATGTGGTCACAGAACTATGGAATATTAACAAATAATATTGAAAATGTGAGTATTTTATTTAAATTAAAAAAATTTTTTTTTTCTTTTTGAATAAAGGTTTTTCTCAATATTTTTTTTTTTCATTAATATTACCATTGATTATATAATAGACTGTTAATATTTATTAGGTGTATTAATAATGTTTAAATATTATTAATAGTCTATTGCATAATCAATGCTATTACTAATTAGATTATTTTAACTTTCGATCAAATTATACGTTAAATTTTTTTCACATTACATTTTTAACTTGTGTAGTTATATTACAAAAAAAAAAAAAAAATAAAAATATGAGTAGCTTTTAACTTGTTTATATATATTATATAAATTTAACGACGTAGAAAAAAAAAGATTGAATTATAGTGCTGCAGGGTCTTACTGCATTTATATAATATTATTTTCTACCGACGTTTTTCTCAACAGTAAAAATGTTTCGAATTTAATAACAACGAAATCGTGTAAAAAAAAAAAGTAAACAATTTTATTTTTTTCTTAATACATAATTCCTAATAAAGTGGAATATTAAAATTACTGTTACTCAACTGTGCGTTTATACTATCGCGATAATAACGACAGAAAATATATACACAAACGCTCAATAACTGTTCTGAATTTACGCCTGCAGAGGTAAGGGCCTAACTTAACCTAAAAACCCGCTACACTTATACGTTTAATATTCAATCATTATATAGTTTATACAACGGTGTAGTACCAGTACTTATGCGCGCGTTTGTAAACAAATACGAATTAACATAGAAAAAGCATAAAAATAACAGTGCGCGCAGTAAATCGTAAATAAAAATCGCAGTTTTATGTCTCCATACGCGGCGTAAGCTAACGATAAACGGCACGAAGAACACTTCGTTATAAAATAAGCGATATAAATATTTTATACGTATAAAATCTGTAAGTTTATTGCACGTTTTTTCGAATTGAAACAAAAAAAAAAAGTCTCGTGATTTTTATTATTATTATTCTTTTTTTTTTTTTGTTAAAAAATTGACTTTTTCCGCGTATTGGTACACAACGTTTTTATCGACCACATAAAAAGTCGTACGCATAAATATCGAATCGTACCTGTACACCGGCGAGAGAGTTTTTCAGTTACGTTTTTACTTTTATATTATGTAAAATGTCGAAAATGTCTTTCGGAATGTCCGCGATTTCTATATATACTAACATGATATTTCGAAATGTTTTTCGCTCCATTCGTTTATTTTATTTTTTTTTTTTTTTTCAAAATTTCATGAGGCACAAGAATTTTTTTTTTACATTCAGTCAACTCATATTTTACAATATGTTTTCACTATGTAAATTTGTATTTTTTTTTATATGTATGTATACATACATAATAAGTAAAACCATAATTTTTATCTTTTTCGGAAATATCGATGTTTCCGCATAAAAATAATAATATTTTAATCCGTGAAAGTTTTAAAAAACTCATAGTAGAACGATTGTTAACGATAATAAATCGCACTTTGTTTCTTTAAAACAGTTAAAATCGGTTTCTATTTTTCACTTATAATATTATATATATATATTTAATAATAATATTATAATTAAAGTAGGCGTTTATTTGATTTGTCCTCGATAAATTCTAAATACTACTAATCTATATGGATTTACCATTATTCAAAGAATCTCAAGGAAAACGTTATAAGCTATATATTTATTTATTTATTATTTTTTTTTTAGTAAAATTCATGTATGGCCTTAATTAATTAGTGACGAGTCACACGATATGCTTCTGATATGGCTGATGCAAAGCGAAACTAAAGTGACTGTAAATTTGTAAAATCATAAAACTCTGAAAAATCATATCATAAGGCGTGTAATGTATGGATAAATATAATCGTTAAATATTTATAATATTAGTATGTAATGGTGAAATATATATATTGTCCCATTATTTTTTTTTTTTTGTATTAATACTTTGAAATATCAGGCCCGCGGTAACAAATCGTTAATTTAGTTTTTGCCTGCGCATAAACGGTGCTTGAATCCAAGTCAAACTGAATAAGAAAACAGCCCAAGCACTCAGAAAATATGTTACGAGTTATAATGAAACAGCAGAGTTCGTGCACCAAGATCGCATTGCTCGAGAACATATTATATCATCAATATAAACTTCGCAAGCGCGGTTATAGACAGTGATCGGAAAGAATCACGTTCAAGAAACATATTTGCAGCTCGATCTATATTTATACTAGTATATAACCCAAAAATTGAATATGAAGAAAATAAAGGGACCTAGAGATATATTGTTTTACGCAGTCGGGTTAATGGACAGTATTAAATCGAGCTTAAGATTCCACCCATTATCCCCAGCTATTTATCACAGGAGAAGATAGTTATTATATAACAATTTCTCAAGCTACATAATTATCTATGTATATAGCTGCCTCAGTATTACATAAGTAGTAATAAATAATTACGATCATTCATAATTAATTTCGAATATGCCTATAGTTTTATAAAAATATACACGACTGCATAAAAATGATTGAAAAATCATGTAAACATTATTGTTATTATGCTTGTGGTTTATTGTTTCGGTACTTTAAATTTCACTTGAATGATTTAAACGTTCGGACGGAATAAAAATATTATTATTTTCCAAATAATACGCATTTTTTTTTTCTTTTTAATATCGCTTATTTGGCGAATACTTTTGCCGTTTTATTTCTTTATCATTATTATTTTGATATTTAATACGCTGTAAAAATGTTATTAAAAATAAATACAAAATTGTTTATTTATAAAATATATAAATACACTTCACATATCTTTATAAATATGTTTGGATACAAGAAATAATGTTTCGCAAAGACATACGAACAAAATTATTTTGTAAGCTTTTTAAAACGATCTAGTTTATTTCTTATAAATACATTATGTAATTTCGCAATTTTCTGGAAGATACTTTTTGTTAGAAAAACAGCTGATGGTGAATTCATTTTAGTAATAGGATTTAGCTTTGAAACTAGGTCTCTGCAAGCTCTCAGCTTATTATTAATATAAAAGTATCCTGGAAGCAACTACGTCTCATCTTGCTTTATATTAAATAAGTCCTTCCAGAGACAACTGGTGCTCGATTCGTCTTTTATTAAATAATTTTGCGTGGAGATAACTATGATCAAGATGATCTTCACTAGTGTCGTTACAAAACAATTAATTTAAAAACAAAAGTTCAATATATATATAATTGCACTAAAGTTAATAAAAACATAAAAAAAATCCTTTTACTTTACTAGTGTTGCTCACGGGGAAGAGAATGTCCAAAACAAAATACTCAGTAAACAGTGTATTTCATTGTTTTTTATTAAACATAAATAATATACAATACGATACATAAAAAAAAAAATTAATTAATTAAATTTACCCCAAATAAACTATGCTTATGGCAGTGTAAATGAGTTATTAATATACAAAATAATCACGATTACAAAACTAAATCTTAATACCTATTAATATAAATTACAAATCACAGTTCACGTAACAACTAATTTACAATATATTCTACGTTAAATTAAGTTTATTATTTGATATTATTTAAATTATATTTCTCTAGAATTGACCTAAAGTAATCCGAATAGAAACTTAAATTGAACTTTTTTTTCGTTTTCGTGTAACTCGCACGAATGTCGCATATTTAAATGAAAACAATCAACTGCCTGTACAGAAGTACACCGGATTTTTTGTCACCGGATTTTGTTGTATCCGAAGAAATCTTAGTGCAGTATCGGCACAGCTATCACGTGATATTAATTAAATTAATTTTGAATCTGTCGTTATTTTTACGAGGAAAAGTACATCTAATGAATTTAGCTATGCTCATAATTGGCGGAATAAACGTAATTAAAACAGGAGAAGTTCTCACTGAACTCTCCGATAAACATACACGTTTGGAGTTTCTATTATGATTTTCTGTTTTCTAAATCCGGAAAAGTATATCGAAATAATCTTGTTCTATTACTCGACGAATACCTAATTTATTACTATTCGATTGATAATATATAGCCGCATCTGTTTCATTTAATTTATAACTAAAAATTAAAATATTTCAATTCAAAATATAATATAAAAATATCGTTTGTAAGCGGAGGAAAGAAGTTTTTATGTATTTTTTAAACCCCCCCCCCCTCTTCCCCAAGAGAGAAATTGAAAGTACGTTATTGGGCGTGTTTACAGTGAGTCTTTAAAAAAAAAAAAATGCTAATTACTAAAAACGTTAAAACGCGACGCGAAAACATAAAAAAAAAAAACGAAATAAATAAACGGACGTGAAAACGATCTCGCGGCATATTCATTTAATTTTTTTCTTTTTTTCTCGGTCGGTCCGGCACACTGCAAGGCGCTAAATAACAATAAATAAACGCGTACAAATATTATAAATGTATTTTCTCCGTGGGGAAGCGGAACAATTTTTTTTCTGTTTTTTTTTTTTTTAAACAATAATCCGGTCACGCTTGCGTGTGCCGCGCCGCGGGGACCGGTAGTTTTAATGCGGAAAACATAAATAAAAAATGAAAAAAATCGCTTTAAAAAAACGCGTACTGCACACACACACACACAACACGTATAAATACCTAACTTTACTACGAGACAAGTGAACGACGACGTCACTTTTTTTTATGTCATCAAGACCCGCGACGAATACCACGTACCGGCGGCGGCGGCCGCGTAACGTTTTCCTGACGGATTTCTGTTTTTGACAGATAATGCTCGAAAAATAATACTCGGGACACGTGCGCTGTTCGCGTGCGCGGAATTTATAATATTATATTGGTTATAGCGACGATTTCAATATTTCTTATGTTATATAATATTACGTTGGGTAATAAGATAAATATTTCGGAACATACGACGTGTATTTGAGCGTTTGGATTGCGCGAGCAAACACACATCTTTAGACCACCCCACGTTGATCTTCGACACTAAGGCGTAAGCAAGAATCCGTCGTCTTTAGGATTCACAAAGTTTTAGAGTTTACCAGAAAGAATATTCACGGGCACTTTTTTTAAACCGTGTTCCAGTGCCGGTTATACGTGATGTTCAGTGGTGGGGGGTATCAAAAATGGCACCAACCCCTTCTGCCAATGAAATATCCACATCGACGTGTAGAATAACCAAGAAGAAAGATCCGTACCGAGACGAAATTTAGATGTAGAAAAAGCAAGAACAACGAGCATGGAACGTAAACGAAATAACAATAAAACGACAAAAGAAAGTACTCACCAGATAGCGCTGCGACACAACATACAGGGCGTGGCACACACACACACACCGTAGTCAGACGCGAACTACGTTGTTCACGTCTGACCGCCGTGACTACACTGAGCGGTCCGAAGGTTTCGGACCGCTATTTATAAACGCCTATCTGCCACGCCCTCTATGTTATGTCGCAGCGCTATCTAGTGACTACTTGCTCTTCCCGTTTTTTTACGGTCGGCTGACGCGCTATGTCGGTATATGCGGGTGTTTAGTCTGACGCTGACCGAGCGACCATTCGTACGCGCGTATGCAATCTTTAATTGTTTTTTATTATTATTATTATTATTTCGCGTATTTCAATCAAAGAAATGAACGTAAGGATACATCTTTCCTCGTTGTACAATCGTTTACACGTTTACTATTTATTTAACGTTTACTTGTTTACTCACATTTACACGTTTACTCGTTTACACTGCACACGACCGACCAAGTTGGTCGTTAGCTAGGCCCTAAACGTTCGATTACGACCGATAATCGCGCTGATTGTCGTTCGAGCACTAATTCCAGCCTTATACAGGATGTTCAAAGGAGAGGGGGCGAAAATAGGCTAATTGGACCAACTTACATGACACAAGTCGGTGTTGTTGGGTCAGAGATATATTAAATTTAAAAATATCAAATCCCATGAGAGTAGGATCCATCTATAGCCCCCCATTTAAAATCGCCACTGCCGCGTTCACAAAGCGACCGAATCGGTTTACGTATTCCAATCAGTGCAGTGGCGCAGATACGGGGAAGGGATGCAAGGGGATCTCACATCCACCCAAACCTTAAAAAAAGTTTGTTATTTTCGTTTAAAATTATGAAATTTCATTTCATTGATCGTGCATGTGGAGCTGAAATTTAATATGTTCTATATAGAAATAACGAAATTACGGTAGAACGAAAATATTGTTATTTTTTTAAAGTTCCTTTGAAATTTCAGAAAATAATCATACCTACGTCATTGATTTCAATATTTGGGATACTCCATCCATCGAACCGAATCGGCGGTGGTTCCCGTCTATCGTTGCAACTTGCAGGCCTTAATGCCTCATTAATTTAGCCAAAAAAAAAACTATACCTAGTCAATAATAATTAAGTACATAATAAGTAACGAGTCAATAATTTGTATTAGAAAGGATATGATCAAATATTTTCTTATATTCTGACTCACAGACCTTAAAACATTTAATACATTTAAAGTGGTTTTACAATGATGTTTATATATATATATATATATAATATTATAATTGTATTTTATTTATATATTATATATGTATACATTATAAATATATAACATATAATATTATATATTTATATAAGGGGTAATTTTTGGTTTTCAGTCCTGAAAACGTAGTAAAACTTCAGTCATAATACTGCGTTATTTTTCATCATAATATATTTTCTAAAATAAATACAAGTTCAAGTATACGAAATGCATAAAACCGACAGTTAGATTTGTGTACAATACCGCCGAGATATTATATAAAACTGACAGCTATAGTTTTGTAAATTTTACACTGAAGCTCCGCGCAGATTCGTTTTTCGAATACAATATGATTTATCATTGCTTTCAAGTTCTTTTCAAATAATAATAAAACTCTGAAAACTCTGTCTACGTAATTCACTTAAGTGACACCCGCGGCTACCTAGTACCTACTTTTTTGTTCAATTGTATTTTAGATTGTGAGTGAAGCGAAGAACATATTTGTCGTACAGTGATGTACTGTTTTTAATTTTTTGTATGTGTATGTAAACAGTTTTTTGTGTAGAAAGAGCGCTGATATGATCTTGATATGCGGTTTTTTTCCAATAGCAAATTTTATCCAGTTGATATTTTATTTACAATTTCCCCAGTGGTTTCTTAAAAAAAAAATTTAAAACCATTCAAAAAGTGCAAAAAACCACCCAGTAAATTTATTTGCATATATTTTTTTTAAACATAAACAATATTTTGTTTAATTCAAAATCTAAAATTTTATTTACTATTTATATTTATGAATTATCTAGCGTCACTATAACAATCGATTTTCAATTCAAATCCTTGATTTTAAACCCAGAATAATAATACAAATCTAAAATCTCTGTATAAATAACAATCTGTACTTTAAGCTCATATTCACAGCGACCACGGCTCGTTATTTATTTTTTTATACGCATATTTTGTAAACGACTTTCAAATGTACGAGTTTTTCTATTGTATGTTTCCACGACGAAAATGGAAACTTTAGTGAAATTTTTCTAAGATACGAGGAAGAAGCGTGCCCTATATTATAGTCTATATAATTAAAATAATAAGCATCGAAATTAGATAAAAAAAATATGTTGCGCAGCTGGATTTTGATGGTTTTATTTCTTTTAGACCCGTCATTCTGTCCAGCTGCAATTTATCCGCTGGCAAAAAAGCTAAGCTATCAATCATGTCACGATATTTTATAAAATCACTATCTTGTTTCGTACATTACGCTAACAAAGTGTCTGATATTGTGAACTTTTCTATGGGTCGACTGATACAATAACGATAAAAACATCAATTTATTATAATATTTATGGTATCTAAAAGAAGGTGATGTGATTTATATGATTTCTAATTTTATTTAAACTACGTATACTGACTGACGTGCATTATTTATTTCCGTTTTCAGAATATGAATTCGCATACATTTGATTATCGAATAATTAATTAATTTTCCCCCAACAGATTCATTATTCCGTTGTTTTCGATAAAATCACGTACACCAAGATGGTTTTAATTTTGGAATCATGAAGATCCTACATGTTTCGTAAGATCATACAACACGCGTCTATGACTAAACACGTTTTTCTCGAATTACAATATGCCACGAATTTGTAAATTATCGAAAATAAAATCACGTTTCATATAAAATTTGTTCGGTTCAACACAATATATAAGAATTCCACTATCGACACGTAGCTGCACAGCTGCAGTGAGAAAAACCAAAATAATTCAAATACGTTTTCAGAATTCAAAGCGGAACGTTCCAAGTTTATATAGCATTCATTTTGTCAGTTTTCGTGGGGGGGGGTTTGCTTATCCAAACCGACGAAAAATAATATAGCACTCCAACAATCCCTTCAATATCACAACTGTCAATTCGAATTTCCCTAACAATTCAAATCGAAGAACACAATAAACATTTGTATTGAGCAATAATATAATATATAATATATATGCACCTCCTGCACAACAGAGAATGTATTTTGAACACGTACTCGCTTGCTTATACTGACGAGTATATTACTTGTGGTGTGGTTTGATTGTTAAAAGTTCTGAAAATATACAAAATAATTATTAATATGTAATGAAAGGCGCATTGCAACTTTTCTCTATATACGTATGTATTGCCTAAGACTTAATGAGAAAATAACGTACGCGCGTATTCGTGCAATGCGCTTATGTATACATATTATAATATGAAGAAACAAAATAACATCCAGTGTTTTCGTCATATATATTTATACACACTTCAGAACTAAAGTAAACTTAAAAAAATTTTTTTTTAAAAATTGGTCTTTTTCGAAATTTATTACGTGTTTTATGCTCAAACTCTCCTTCTCTCTATCAAACACATAGTTTTTGTTGCTTAGTACATACAAACACACACACACAGACACAGTGTTCTCTCGTAAGTCAACATTTCTATTGTCTCGAATGAACTAACCATACGCTATTCTCAACAGATGTGTACATACGAAAGAACGGAGCACGGTGAATGCAATGTTTTAATGACGCGAAAAAAAAATATTTACATACTTGACGCGATAAAATTCAGTATGATAACCACCAATGTATCGAAGGAAAAAAATGTATAATTAAAAATTAAAATTATTATAATGTATAATTATCCGTTTATCCATACGTTTATTTATAAATTATACGCTAAACCCAGCTCGTTCTTTGCTACTTAATTAATATATATATATATATATTTATAAACGCTTGACGTTTCGTATTTATTGTTGTTTTCAAAAAAAATAATTTCGTTAAAAAAAAAACTAAAATTTTAACGACAAATACCCAGTGGTCGAAGTGAGGGGATATGGAGGATGCCACCCCCACTTCTTTTAGTTAGCATAATCCATTTTCCCACTTATTTTGTTTAAAATTATTCAACCCTCTTGGATTTTTAAAAATCTATTTCTTTTTTTTTATTTATATTTTGTAAATGTTATGTTGCCTAATTTTTTTTTTATACAAAAACTATTTTTTTCTTTTTAAGAACTACTTATTTCGTTTTCTAAAATGTTAACATACAGTACCTTTAAACGTCACTTAATCACAATTATAAAAAACATGTGGATGTTATTTTTTTCAGCAAACAAAATACATTTGAATCCAATATTTTAAAAATTAATTTTTATATTTTATACGTTGTACAAGTGAAAAAGCATATGCATTTCGTAGTTCTGTAAAAACCAAAAATTTAGGAATTATCTGAATTACGTCCATCTAGTGACGTTTATGATGGGAACAGTGTGGATATTTGCCCCTTGTTGACAGTGGGCCGGTGTTTGGGCGAGGATGGGCCGGTGTAAGAAAAATGTTTTTTTTTTCTTATTTTTCAACAATATGGACTTTTCACAATTTCACCCCTTGTCAAAACTTGAAATCACGACACTGCTTCCAACACTCCACTTATTTTGATCCACTTCGAACACTACAAATACCGAAATAAGTGGAATCACAGCACTCTATGTAGATGTCGGAATAAAAAATAATATTATGATCTATATGTCTATATATGATAACTATTCTTTCATCCCTGCAATATGTCAATTCGTTAGATTATACTTATTATAATTTATAATTATAAAACCTTCTATAACTCGAAACATTCTGACACATGGGTATTTTAATGATAAAAGATGTTTCGTCTAACAAAAAAAAATTCGAAATAAAAAAATTCCACAAGCTTATCCCGATCGGTTAATTTCTGAAAAAAACAAATTCTCCACCCCCCCTCCCAATCTGTGCGAACGCGTGTCATGTTTAAACACCATTGACAGCTTTAAAGAAGCGCATTAAAATGCGAAAAACTGTTTATATATATATATATATATATATATATAAATAAAAAAATAATTGACTACGCATAACTTTTCTACATTTCCATTCCGACGCAATCCGAAACTTAAATAGGTCTGAAAGACCTTCAGGTTTACACGGTTGGTCGGAATTTCAGGAATTCTCGACAAACACTTTTTTGTTACTATTAAAGCGGAAAGGATATATATATATATATAATCCAGGCGTTGTCGGCAACAGGTACAGGGCAGCAAATGAAACGATAAGAATGATACTAATATGACTATGATTGTTTTAATTTTACATACTCGCATATTTAAATTACGATTAATTTTCTTGAAAATTTTTGCGAAAACCGGTTTCTTACGATTCGTCCGCAGTTGTTCGATCGAGAGAAAACTACCGGGAAAATCAAACTAAAAATAAAACGCGTTAATTACAGAATTCTTTTATCTAAATAATAATAAAAAAATTATTTAAATCGTCCGGACCTCGGAAGAAAATATTTATCCGCGGATCTTGATAGGTATGCTCGGCCAATAGCGGACTGCATACACATGAGTGTTACGTCGCGAGAACGATTCAAAACGAAACGAATCGCCTACTAAATGTGTATATGTTTCTATAACAGGCAGGATTTGGAACCGATTTAAAAATTGTTCGGTTTTTGAATTCCGTTTTTATAGAGCACAAAAATCGATCCTAATGTTATTTATTTTTAATCTTACATAATAACCGGTTTGAATTTTCAATAACAATTTCCGTTTTATCGGTTTTGAAGATTTTAATGGAAACGATACAACGTCTAGGGGGACTATACAGTGATAAATCATAAATGTACTCGCAGCGTATATAATATTCTATTTTTTTACTTATATTAAAAGCAGTTAATTTTCAGTGCTACAACACCACTAATCAACGGATAGTTACAGTGATTCTCTACGCTCAGTACACATTCGCGTACAATAATAATCCCCATCTCGAATTCGATCACATTACGATTCCAAATATCGGTTTTTAAATTTTCTCACTCGATCCTTAATATCGGTTATCGACGACAACTAAGACCGTTTTTGTGCATTGTTTCCGATATTTATCGGTTTCTAAACGCATTTATACCGTCAATATAATATACGGCGTCATATAGTGATCGATTCTGGTCGATAAATCGATTTTCATGTCGCCGGTGCGCTTCGCGGCGTTCGGAAATTAATTAAACTTTGTCGCTCGAAGGGACAGCGCAATTATTTTAACAAGAAAATTTTATTATAATACTTCGGGACGCGACTACGCGCCGTGTGTATTATATTGTTTGGTAAGTCTGTTACCGTAACAATTAAGTACGTCTTAGGAGTGTATAATTTTTATAAATTTACATGCAGGAAAAAGTATACGGTCTCCGGGACACAACGGAACAAGTGGATAACGATATTGTTCTAGAAAGTATAAAAGTTTTGTGCGACAAAAGAGAACGAATATAATGTAACGATGATATTATGTAGAATTTAGAGTGTTTTGCGCGTTCCGCTCTAATAATCCCTCGAAACAATTTGTCGGCCGCACAGTAAATTACGTAGTCTAATTGATCCGAATTTAACACGTGTTGCAGGACAGATTCGTTTTCTTATTTTTCCACACGTTATTTCTGTGTTACAAATAAGCGATTATATAAACAATTTTGACACTTTGCACAGACTCCGCGTAACGATTTATTGACTGCAATCTCCACACAGATTTCCGGACAAATATTGTCGAGTATCACTTGCAATACACACGAGCACTATCTGTTCGTCAATCTGTTGACTCCTCATCTCTCTCTCTCTCTCTCTCTCTCTCTCTGTGAGCACACATTTACGTAATTTCCACGTGAGTTCTCTTCCGAACGCTGCAGTTTTAAACTACTTTTCTTTTTTTACGAATATTTGACTTAACGTGTCCCGCCACAATGCCTACGTGCTCATTGAATACGTTTGATCTCGTAGAGATCGCAACAATTTTTATTTTTTTTATTTATTTATTTTTTTTTTGTTATTAAATAAAACGACCGAACGACTGAAACAGTACAGTATTTGCGAGTTTACAAATGGAAATTTCGCAAATTATATTTTAAATATAATCAGTTTAGAGTCGCCCGTTGCGTCGCCCATAGAGTTGCCCACAGCAGGTCAGAGTTATGTATGTAATGGAAAACGCCGACGAGTACAACGCGAGAGACGCGCGTCCAAACCATATTATTCAGTTATGATTTTGAGTTGTACAAACAAAACGTCGGAACCAAATCGTAAAGTTCACAACGTATTTATTTTCACTCGCGTGTGCGCTTTCCGGATTTCGAAATAGTTTTGCCACATTGGACGAATAATAATAACAATAACAATAACAATAACAATAATAATAATAATAATAATAATAATAATAATAATAATAATAATAATAATAATAATAATAATAATAATAATAATAATAATAATAATAATAATAATAATAATAATAATAATAATAATAATAATAATAATAATAATAATAATAATAATAATAATAATAATAATAATAATAATAATAATAATAATAATAATAATAATAATAATAATAATAATAATAATAATAATAATAATAATAATAATAATAATAGTGATAATGATAATTTGCGAAGGGTAAGCAAGTGGCTAAAAATACGATTTATCTTAATATTCGAACTACGTGCACGAATTATGTAATATTATGTACTCAAAGAGTATATAAAACAAAATATGCTTATTAATATAATATAATCTTATTATGTAAATGGGTACATCGGATATTCAGCTAAACGTGTTATCGATCCGAACGTCGACGACTAGTGAAATTTATTTATAATAATACGATTTCGCAAAAAATTTTTCAAAAAAGGATTTCGATAAAAATGATCGATCGGTGAACGGCTTTGATGAGCATCATAATATTATATTCGGAGGACTCTCCTTAAACTCTGCTAATATTTTACCGTGTTATACCTGTATATGAACTGCAATAATAGTTCATATTATAGTATTTGTTATAACTCAATTAGCTATACACGAAAGTCGATTAAGTAAAACACGAGGAAATATAGTGTACAACGTAATATACGTTGTCATAATATTTATAAGCGCATTTATGACAAAATAGTTAATAGCTTCGACGTTAATCTAAAATTCGTATAAAACAATTATTATTTCGGCGAAAACGCGGCATGTTACTAAAATACCAAACCATTGAATATTATAATATAATATAATCAAATTTACTCGGAAACCCGGTACAGATACCCGGGTTTTCGATTAAAAAAAAAAATTTCGACTTTTCGGCTTTTACGCGGTCACGGTGCTCGAATCGGAAAAATTATTATAGAAAAAGAACTATGCAAGGAGGGGGGGGGGGAAAGAAAAAGAGCGTTCTACAAAAGAATAAAAACGTCCCCTGCAAGTCCCATAAAACGACCATTTTAAACTCATTACATATTAAATTGTTAATAAATCCAATTGCGTACCTATAAATTATACGAATTGTTAATGAACCAGTAATAATATCGAGACAACTGCAGGTATTTTACGCACGAAATTTTTATATTATATTAGTTTAGGACGAGATATTTTTCTGAACCGCGAAACGCGTTTAGAATTTGTAAATTCGGCATGCGCACCGAACAAAGAAAAAAAGTGATAAATACAGCAATTTATTTGAGTTTAGTGAAAACGCTTTTTGAAACGAACTCTGCTACCGCCGAATAATTTAAAACACTCAATTCAATATCTATAAAGATATCTTTAAGTAGATATAATTCACACAACATTTGCAGTCCGCATTAATAAATACGTATACAATAAATAATATCTCTACGATTTTGCAATTTTTTTTTTTTTTTTGTCTACACGGACATATCGTATTGTATTTTATTACAAGAATTAATAATAAAATAGTAAAACAAAAAAAATAAATAGAAGATAATAAAAAATGCTTTAAAGAAATAGAAACAGAAATAAACTATAAATTAATACTCGTAAGTAACCTTTTATAAACATAATACGTGTATATATAAAAAAAAAACAAATACAAATGCACATATGGAACAACAAATCTAAAGAGTATTATGTAAAATAAAAAAATATGTTATCTTATAGTTGTTGTACATTAAATATGTTCGTTTACTATACCGGTTTCGACAAAAAGTCATCATCGAGTAATTGAGCAAAAAATAAAAATACAACGATTGAACAAAAAATAAAAACGAACAATAGTTACGCATAGAGAAAATTATGAATATTACAATAAAAAGACATAGAATTAAAAAGAAAAAAAAATTAAACAGTTAAGGAATAGGGTGTATAGTGAATTAATTTGTAAAAAACAAAACGAAAAACACTATTGCGTGTTAACAATATTATCTAATTTGTGTACTGATATAAAATATTATTTTTTTTAAATCCCTTTGTATATTCAAAATATTTTTAAATTAATTATATTTCATTTCTTCAAATATTATACGTAATAACTCTTCAAAAACGGAATTTATACATAAATATTACGTGGTACGATTAAAATATCTAAAATACAATAATTAACTATAATATTATTTACAATAATATTAACTATGCGCAAACGCGTATTATTATTGTACGCGGAATTTCAATAAAATATTCAAAACGCGATACGTGCAAGTGTATTGCGGAAAATGTTTTAAACCAAAGACTATATATGGTATACGGCGGTCGGGGAAACGGAAAAATCCGCTTTTATTCGGTTTTTTAACGCGAATTTTCAGACAAACGAAATTCCTGCAACAGAACAAAGTGTATCGTCCCGTCGCGCGTACCTATATAATATATCAATTTACAGGTTTCCAGAACTGTTAGTTTTAATCAGACAATTTTAGCTTTACTAAGAGAATTAGGATTACACCGTCGAGTTTTCTACTTCTAAAAAAAAAAAAAATTAATCAAATCTTTCAATCCGATAGTAACGGAAATTCGTTATAATAAACTGACCTTAACGCGCACGAATTAAAAAAAAAATAAAAATTCGACGTTAAATCCCTGCTTCGGACATTGGTCGAACGGAAAGTGTCACGGACATCGTTGCCAACCGGCCGGTATTTCACATATTTATAGGCTTAAAAAGCCGGTTGCCGGTATTGACCTATAAAAAGCCGGTATTTCCATCTGATCGAGAGTTTTGATATTATATATTAATATTTTATCGTTTTTGTGAAATTGGTTATCACTATAAGTTATAAGAAATAACACAACATCCAATTGTTCGGAGTTCTTTGATGAAATACAAAAATGAAAAACATTTATTAAACGCCGTGAAAAATGCCGCTAAATATAAATTTAAAAGTTTATACTAGTTTAATTTATAAGTTTATAATTAAAGTTTAACATAATGTAATATTAATATTATTCAATTTTTTATTTTTACGTACGTAAAATCATTATATTATTCGTCAATTTATTAAAATTCACTGAAAATGATGACCTTTTTTTTTTTTTTTTGTACACTTGGGCCGGTATTTTCCAAATCCAAAGTCGGCAACCCTAGTCACGGACACAATGTCGTGACCGACGGCACACGATGTGACAACACTATGCAGAGGTCCGCGAAATATTTAAAATAATATTTAAATAAAACTGTTGGAAAAATAACGTCAGAAACTGGAACACGCGCAGGAATTTCGATGTTGAAATTAGTTTTCCCCGAACGATTCGTCGTCGGCGGGGAGCGGACGGTATGAGTCGATCGACGAGACCGTAAGACGATTACACACGTTCACGAGGCCATTGATTAAATATACAATTATTTAATGTATATTTAATCAATGACGAGGCGGATCGACTGCTCATCCCCCTATTGGTGTACCACGCACTCGATTGTACCGTAGTGTACAGATAGTGCACTCGTTCACGAGGAGACGTGAAAAATATTTTGTTCTTTTCGATATTTTCGTGACACGTAGGTATTTCATGTGAGTTTCAAATAATCGTCACTACAGGCCCAGCTGCCACCTACGACGAACGTACATTTAAATAACCGTAAGGAAATCGAGAAATTTCAATTGGCCGATTTTAAAAATGCCGTTCGATTCGTGCGTTTCACACTCTGAACGGACCGAGGAATTTATGGGTTTTACGATGATGCGTTTCTTCCTTTTTTTTTTGTATCCAAAAAATTCTACCAGAAAGCGTGCGCGGCGATCTTTGCAGTTTGTTTCCATTAGTTGGTACTTTGGAGAAGTCATTTCTCGGTTTTCTTAAAATCGCTTCAAAAAAAAAAAAACTCTAAAATCTACCGAAAAATCCCGTAAAAACGTAGCGATTTCGTCGGAATCGATTATCCCCGTTTATTCGTGATTTTGAAACTATTGCGCGGTTATAGAAACTTGAAATATCCACCAAATATATGTAAATGTATATTAAAGCGGCCAAAACAATTCGTTCAATGTTGGGCTTTTGATTATTATAGTTTTTGAGGTGTTTAAACGTTTATTACGATTATGTCAGACACGCGCGCGTTACTTCAAACGTATTCCGAAAAATATCGAAAATCGTTTGTCACGATTTCAAATTTTTCTATACAATATGTGTTTTATTATTTTTTTTTTTTGTGGAAAACGTACAAAACTAATAGCCCTAGTGTCTCGAAATGTTTACCAAATATATGTAACTTTGTATATACCGTATTAACGACAAACAATTTTTTGAACATTTTTCGCTACCTAGGTTTATTGTAAGAAATACTATTAAAATTATGTACTGCAGTGAGTTTAATCGTAAATTATGTAATCTATACACACTATATTATTAGATAATTGATAATAATAAATAATTTTATAATATTTATTTATACTTTTCTTGAAATGAGAGAGCTCCGTTGACGTTTACACGTAACGCCATTTTCCAATAGCAAATCGTATGTATAGCCGATAATAATTTATTTCGATTTTTACAACAGTATATGCGCATCAGAAAATTGCAAAAGAGTTACAAGAAAACTGGTGAAATTGTCAACAAATCCGTTTTTAACGAGCTCAGTTTTCATATTTAAAATCAGAAAATGTATTATAAGCTCAACCCGTACAAAATACTTCCTCTAACGGAATAATAACGGAGGCGATTTTCCATAATACACATTTCCTACTTGTATAGTTTTTTCATTTCACCCATGTTTTACTCGTGTCTTATCCGTATCACGTGTGTAGAGCACATTTTATTTTTATATATTTACATTTTATATTATCTATATAGAAGACACATCGGGAAACTTTAAAAGTTTTTACATAATTATAATATTAGACCATAAAAAGTGGTAAAGTATCCTGTCAGAGCAAAATATCCGAATCGGAATAATATACTCTGTGTCCGTTTCTATGAGTTTTCTCAAGTAATATGTAGGTGGGCTACAGTATACGGTATAAGGAATATGTTTCTACACTTGAATTCTAATCACAATGTTTTTAAAGTTTTATAATATTTGTATAAATTTTTAAAAAGCGTTTACAAGACCTTTTAGTGAGTTTTATCAAAAAAATACCTATTTCGTGGGTATTACCTATTAAAATTGCTGCCCTACTGACTGTAAATGTTTTTTCCCTAAAAAAAATCAATAAAACGCGCCTCGAAAAGCAAACGTTTCCCACGTATAGATTTGGCTTGGCTTCGCCACTGCGTGTGACGTTTCGTAAAAAAAAAAAATATGGACGGAAAGTAGACGGACACGTCTAATGAGCCGAGGATATTTTATAATATGATGTTTTGACCGTTTTATAACAAAAAAAATTCAGTTTTAAAATGTACAGGGTATACCTAAACGACACTTAACGTTGCAGTGCAAGCTTTAAAAGAAAATAAACCGGGACCATAAGCTTTTCGTAAATGTGAGGCAATGATAATGATAATGAAAAATTATGACTACAATACCCAGTTTTTCCAACGAAATCCGCTCCGAGACGAGAATAGGCGTCAAAATCAAAACTACTTTCTTCGTGTGAATAATATAATCGAAACTTATCGAAAATTATTTGCCTGAGTTATTATTCATCAGAACAAAAAGAAAGTTAAAATCAAATACATTTTGGTTCCGTCGTCTCGGAACCTCCAAAACGACAATTTATATGTATATGTACGAGCTGTGGACAGGCTCGTCGGACAGGAAAAATATATATACCCTTTAGATTTTCCGCAACATTAAAATATATCACGTCTAACACGAAGAAAATGCCCGATGCGGTACAGTTAAAACGGTTATCATATTACTTTTACTCGTTGGACGTACGTGCTATCATAGCAATATTCAGTACAAATACGAGTGAGTGTAGACGCTTCTCTAATATATTATTATGAGTAATGGCCGTAATATTATTTTGTATGGAATCCAAACCGGACCCCGCCGCCGGTAGATGACAGTGAATTCGTCCTTCGAATTCGTCGTCTATTTCTATAATATTATCTGTATACCATATATTATAATGTATAAAATGTTATCTTGATACGAATATGGGGTTATTTGTATTGCTGACAAGAACAAAAAGAAAATCGTCCGTTTCCGAAGACCTCGAAAACACGATAAAACTACTCGTGATTTATTATTATTATTTATATCTTCGAACACTGAAATCTCTCACAGTAATATTATGTCTAGCGCAAGGGTACATTTTTTTGGGGGGCTAAATGAAATTATTTTTAGATATTAATAAGATTTACTTAATATATACAGAAATCCGATTAAAGCGATACATAATAAAATTATAAAAATATTAAGAGGTCAACCATTTTGGGGGCTTAAGCTCGTTAGCCCCTCCTTGGGTGCGCCACTGACCTAGCGGGTCGTTATTTATAATATTAGAATTATTATTTTTATATAATTAGAAAATCGACTATGAAACGATTCTTCTTCTTCTTCTTAGGCTTGAAACAGACCATTTAGGTCTAATGCCGCTTCTACAATTCCTCTCCATTGCATTCTATCTACTGCCAGATTGATGCTATAAGTAGGGTCCACTCGTGTTAAGTCTCTCTTCACCGTATCGAACCATCTTTGACGTGGTCTCCCTATGGGTCTTTTTCCCCTCAAATTTCCATCGAGCACTTTTCTTATAATACATCCTTCTGCACGCCACACGTGCCCAGCCCATTCTAGTCTTTTGCTGCTAAGAAATTTGCAAATGTTCGGTTTATTATAAAGTCTTTGTAAATCTTCATTTTTTCTTCTTTCGAAAACTCCTAAGTCTACATTAAACACGGGACCATAAATTATCCTTAGTATTTTCCTTTCGAAGATGGCTAGCTTTCCCTCATCACCCTTTGTGCAGGCCCACGTCTCACATGCGTACGTTGCTATGGGACGCAAATAGGTTATGTATAACCATTCCTTTGTTCGTCGTGACAGTAACTTTGACATGAACATATCTTTCATTGCATAATAGCTTTTGTTAGCCATCATCAGTCTGAGCTTTATCTCATCATGCATGTTATTTTTCTCATTAATATTCACCCCTAGATATTTGAACTCTATTACTTGTTCGAATGAATATCCGTATACCTTGAGATTGTTCTTCAGGGTTACTTGTCTTGACATAACCATATATTTTGTCTTCTCCTCGTTGACTATGTTCGATTTGACATCGCCAATGAAACGATTACAAAAAAAAAATCTCCTTTGCGTTGTTAAATTCTCCACTATAGTAGTGACCCGACGACATTTTCGTCGTCACAGACTTGAAAAGGAATGCTCAGAACGAGTTTAACCACCGATTCCTTGTATCTCGTATAAAGGCGATTATATAGAGCTGTATTACAAAAGTTAATGGCGTAAATACTCGTCGGAACTCGAAAAAAAAAAAATTACCCCAAATTGCGTTTGTTCACTATTACTCGTATAAAATTATTGAATTATTTTATATTTTAAATAAATATTATTTTTGAAAATAATATATTTTATTTATTTAAACTTTATGTCTTTTGTTTTTGTTATATTCGTAATATCTATGTAATTTTTTTAATTCTTTTATTGCGCTTATTGATTTTTTACTCAGTACCTATAATGAGCAGAATATACATAAATTTCCAGAACCGGACATAAATAAAAATTATGTAATAAACAAACACTTCTATATATTTCTTTATTTTTCGTAGTACTTTTTGCCTTGATTCACATATAAAATATACATAATATATTTATATATTTTTTACGCTGACAGTTTATTAATTACGTTTATTAATTTTTATTTTTTTATTTCTATTTCTATCGCATATACTTTTTTTTTAGTACAATTATTATTGACGAAATTCCACGATATCGTTTCGAGCGATGATTATAATATACAAAAAAAAAAAAAGAAGCCCACGGGGGAGGCGATCAACTCCTCTCCCGCCGCCGTTATAAAACAGTCAACGCTTTAAAGGTATTCGATAATATTGATTTTGTAGATAAACTCCCGTAACGGTATTATACCTCTAAAATAATACGCGAAATGTGTATGTGGTAAATAACTGACAAAAACGTGGTTAAACGAGGGTCGATTTGAGAGTTACATAAAGAATATTAAACACGTCACACCGATATCACTCGAATCTGTTTCAAAACACTAAGTACACTTGTATAATACTAATATAATATTTTCGTGGACCAAAAAAAATGTATTTAATATTGTCAATATTATGTATCACGTGCGCTATTGCGAATTTTACGAAATTCTTCAGAAAATCTCACAACGAGAATACATGACGTTCTGGCGTCATAACGTTACAAACGAGTATAATAATTATTATATTATTAATAATTATAAATCATTTTATGATATTTACATAATACGTTTTAAAATATATATTGCGCGTTACCGAATGATTTTGAATTTTTGAAGTAACAAGAAAAAAAAACACGATTCACCTAACTATAAATTTGTCAACTAATGCGTTTGCGTACGTTTTTGTCCGATTTAAGTGATTTCGGTTACGAATAGCGGCTTTCACGAAATTCGTCTCGTCTAACTGCAATCAAACGAACGTATCGGCGGCGTTATATTCGTTCATAAATCCGTCTGTTTCTATGTTTCTATATTTCGACGTAAGTCCAATAAACTCGACTCGTTTTGGTTGTATAGACGAGATAAAACAACGTTCCACGTCAACATCGTTTACGGAATACGTTGGAACGACAGCTGGTATGCAAAATCATATACACCTCTTTTCGAGACATTTCAGCGATTGATTGAAACTGGAGTCTCGTTCCCGAAGTTTTTCAAAGTAATATCTCCGTATACTCGTGTGTACGGTAGGGCCCCGGCTAATTTAGGAGCCTCTCCTTCAAAGAAATCGCGTGGACTTTTTAAACTCGTTTTTCTTTGAAATTATAGGTATTATTATAAATATTTAATTACGTATTAACAAGGTCAAATGATGCTGGAGCAAATTTCTGATAAGAATAATTTGTTTACGTTATAGATTAAACAATGAATTCAACGAATATAATAAACGTTTAATTCAAGCAAAATCTTATACAAATATGACGTTGGATTTTTTTATTTCGAATTGGAAAATCAACCGGAATGGACGACAAAGATTTTTAATTATTTATTTTCGAAATCGTTTAACAGGCGATGGCTCAAAAAATGTCGATGTATCGGATTTATACGCAAAACTAATTATTTTTACGTCTATCGTTGATAAAAATCTAAATGCACTCCGAGCATTTTCAACAGTTAAAAACGGTTCATTTTCAAATGGAAATTACTCTTATTCTAAATTAAAATCTACTAACGATTCCCGGCCACCTTTGCATGCGAAGAAAGAAGTCTTTCCAAACGCAAAATTGTAAAAAAAACTGCCTTTGGAATTAAATCAGTCAAGAAAGGCTCTCTGGATTTTCGATGATTGACGATATTATTATAACAAATTCGCGACTGTAAAATGTAAAAAAAAAAAAAAAATATGTTTTAAAATTTACAATACTATAAGAATTTTACTTTTCATATTCATGATTTGGGAGTGAGCATCCAGCATTTTGTATATATAACTGGTCTCCAAAATATGGTTTGCCCAGGGCCTCTCAAAACCTACCTCCGTATATACATGACTTAGAAAACGTATCATTATAATACATTTATACGTTTAATAATATTCGTCACGTGGATTATTATTATTATTATTATTATTATTATTATTATTATTATTATTATTATTATTATTCCATACTTTCGTTGTATAGGCTTTTGCCCAAAGTCGGTCGATTAAGCCACACTGTAGTGCAACGTAAAGGCATCGTATATATATATGTATTGGTTTAAATGGTTAGCTTAAACGTTAAACCTTAACTCTAATACCGTAAAATGGAATTTTCGTGAAAGTTTACGGCGACGGTTAAAATATTTCATATTTCTAATGGGATCGTATCGAACTGATCCGCGGGTCGACAGTTTTTCGACACAAAATAAAAATATATTAAATAATAATATTTATTGTATTAAACTTGATTATTCGTCGTTCGGTATAATCGGAACGATTCATGCATTGATTAGGTAACGAATAAAACGAAACGTTTTTATTTTCGATATTATCTCAGTAACACGGAACACCGTACACTATAACGTCTAAACGTGTAATATTAAATTACGAACTTTGCAATATTTACATTGAAACGCACGTGATAATATGTTCATTTAATAAAAATGTTCTTTCGTTTATAAACTCGTAAAAACCGGCTGTACGCGTTTTAACGTGGACGCCGACGAATGTCACACAAGAAGTTTACAATCCATTCTTGAAACCGTGTGGAAGCACATAAACGTGCGTGTAACGTTAGAATCAATCGCTGACGGTTAATTTTAAAAAGAGAACCTTTTTTTTTTTTTTCAAAACGTTTTGCATCGAATCTCTTCAAATATTTCGCTATTTTTTTTTTTTTCGCTCTTTGCCAAAATGATATCCCACCAATACCGATAAATATACGAAATAAATTACTGCTAGCGTTAAAAGTCGGTCGTTTGCGCTTTTTTCGCCCGATGCCAATGCCCCAGAAGGGCAAAAAATCGATTCGCGCTTATGAGTTGTACTAAAAATCAGGCGATCTGCGCTCTCGGGTACGACCGATAAATTATTATACACAATGAAACCACACCCCTTCCACCCCATTCACACCGCCGTCGTAAAATGTCGACTATATTATGAAAACGGGTGTCAAAATATATGTACAATAATAATAATTGGATATTTAAAATATCTCGAAATATTCATACGATGTTGGGGCGTGTGTGTGTGTTTTTTTTCGTCTACAACAGCGTCTGCGTATCTATGAATTTATTATGAGCCGCTGTATACCACCGCGATATACAAGACAACGAGTTTTAAGTTCCGCAGTTTTTCTAAAAAAAAAATGAAAAAAATTTACCGACCGGATCGCGATCTCCGCAGTGTTTCCGTCGACAGTTTTTCGAATCTCTATTATTTTTTATGCCCCCGTAAGTATTAAGCAGTGCGATAAAATTCGAGCGAACACTATACCAGCGGAATATTATTCAAAACGCGAGTACTATAGAAACTATATACTCGTATATACAGCGGATACCGCGCGATATATCCAACTACTTACACGAGCAAAATTATGAATAAAAAATATTTATCATCCGTTATAATAATAATATGTATAATACGTATATATTATATAGCGTGTCTTCATAAATACAAAAACAAAAACGCTTACGGGACAATACGATATTCGTAGTGATTTAAAATGTTCCGAAATGACATGTGCTGCTCGGTATACGGTTATACTACATAGTACACGGTACGCGAAAAATGTTTTAATTTATATTATTAATGACGATAATAATAATAATAATAATAATAATAATAATATTACTATTATTATTATTATTTGTCACATTTTATCAATTTCGATATCGGTACCGGATTAAGTATGGAGTCTAGGAGGCCCCGAGGGACTTTTTTCTTACAACAAATTCATAATATTTTCAGCAGTCTTGTAAAAATACTTTTAAAAAAGTATTTAAATACTAGTAATTGTATGTATTTCTTATGCGAATACTTTTTTAAAAACCATTTAAATACAGTATTTTTTACAGGACTGATTTTAAGTTTATTGTGTTTGTTGAAAATTACAAAATCCAAATTTTATTTTCGTATTATTCGTATATTTTAGTTACAAAAAAAAAAGAAAAAATTAACATAAATAGTATAAAATTACGTTATATAAAATATATTGTATTTTTATTTTTACATTTAAAATATTATTCTACAACTCTGTGGCGTGTAATGAAAATTGCAGATCGTCTAACGTGTTAAACATTTTTGAAGAGATCGCTCGGTATACAATCAATTAATTTCTATCATTTTTTTTTTTTTTTAGGAGATAGAAAATTGAGTGATGTTGATAATAAATAGATAAATAGGGATAAATAGTCGTTTTGGAATACCAGGCTCCAGGCCCGGTAAATTCTTAATCCCCAGTCCCTGTTAAACGTGTATTTTTTGTACCTATAATTGTAGAAATAAATTGCTAAGTAAAATTTCAAAAAAAAAAAAAAAAAAATTGTGTTATTATTATGAACGGTATGCGTTTTAAACGTTCGGGAAACCGGTACGAGCAGACCATACAACTGCGTTATTATACATTACGATATAGCTGTCGTTGTTGGTACTTTGCCGAAGTGATTTCGCCGAAATATTACTGTCGCGTACACAGCGGACGTTTGCGCCGCCACCGAGTGATTGACTAACGAAATTTAGTCGAATGTACACTATAGGCTCGTCGATTTAAACGGATTTTTCTCGTGCATTTCCAATTCGACAAATTAATTCGTACAAATTAATTACTATACGGTTTCGCGACGTGCCGTACAAATACGTCGCGACTTTATGCATTTTCGTCGTGGCGCGTGACAATAATACTACATATTATATCTGACAAAATACCGTAATATTACAACGACAAATTTTATAAATGCTTATAATATTTCAAGAGTTCGTGTGTGTATGCATTACTTTTATTTTAGATTTACAATGAGTAAATACAATGAGTAATGGTGAAAAACACATATTTTTATTTATAAACGATGCCGCCACTAAAATTTCAAAAAAATTTGCCGCCCTGTGTTCCGCCGGCCCTGTGTGTGTGCGAAATATAATGTTTGTACCGAGTGAATTCGCGATGCGTTTAAGTACGATACAATATAACAATAATGTTATTATTAACATATTATTATTGATTTTTAAAGAACAAAATGAATTCAATTACAAAAAAATTTCAGCTCCGTGCGCGCACAATCAACGAAACGAAATTTCAAAATTTTTTCTATGACGAGAACAAGCGTTTTTTTTGGGGGGGGGGAGGGAAGGAAACTTCTTGTATCCCCCCCCACTATACGTTATAATAATATTATCTATCGTAATATAATATTCTATAGTTAGAACACTGATTTATGGGTGTACCGAGAACAAGGCGGATGCTTATGACGGAGTGGAACAAAAAAAAAAAAAAAAACGAAAAACAATAATTTTCAGAGTACGAATAATAAAAATTTTAAAAATAATTCGCGAAAATTAAAAAAAATTATTTGTAAGTATTATATACAAATGTAGGAGTCGCTTCGCGAAAAATTTAATACAATAAATGCAGGCGTTGCGTTGAATATACACTCGCCAAGTTTTTAAGTGTTATAATAATATAATATATTAATATAATTATTATATTCTACGGCGGAGGGGGATTTTCTTTTTATTCTATCACGAACCTGCAGTATGCATAACTAAGGGAAAAACGAATAATTTTTCTCGCCTGTATTTTTTCACGTCTTATTTTTTTTTTATATAATCAGCTGGGATTTTAACCGATTTTATAAATACCAGTAAAAATCGTTCAAAATCTAATTTTATATAATATATACGAGTATAGCTGGTTCCAAACCCCTCATCGAAATCGTAAAAATCAATATATGGGCACGCAACATTTAAAACGTGTGACCGATAAACATAGAAATACCACCCACCTTCGAAATCGAAACCTGTGTGAAAATAAATAAATATTGGTAAGCCGTAAACTAATTGTATTAAAATCGTATAATTACCAGCGCTCGAAATGGAAATAAAACTGCAAACTGGTAATTTAACTGCATAAAATACGCGTATATTCGTATGTTGCGAATAATTCGATTGAACATTAGAATTTTTTCGTCTCTAAACCGTACTATAAATTGAAAATCCAAATTTTACCCAAAACGGAAAATTTTCAATTCGGTTTCAATAGGTTTATAACTTAACAATTTTTCATTTAAAACCGACAAACTATATGATTTTAATCAGAAATTCTTACAGAATTTTTTTTTTTTTTGGGGGTATTTACACATGTTGATTTTTTTTTTTGAATCCGAGAAATATTTTCCGAGTAATAACAGTTTAAATTCAATATACACAGTGAAGTGCAAGACAGGTACTGTAGTAGATAATATTGATAAGCTCTTTGAGACACTTTATTCGGATAATTTTAAGCCTGGTTGTTAAAATATAATATGTCCTTTCCAATCAATGTGATTATAATTTTATCTAAAATCTATCGAACGTAAATTTATTACTGTAATAAAAATACGGGTATTACAGTTGTCACGGTTTAGTGTGAGTGTGCGTACCTATTGGACGACGAAAGGGGAAACATATTATTATGTTATAATAATTAATAATAAGGATAATAAATAAAAAGATAAAATAAGATGTGTAATAATAATAATATTATTGTTGCAAAGAGCAAGGAGCTCGATATTTTCACACAAAAGAAATATTTAATTAAATTAAAAAAATACGCGACGACGTGAATGACGTACGTACGACGTAGGGATTTTTGTCGAAAGACAAGAACGGACTAAAACTATTTTAAAAGGCGACGGTGGTAGGTACGTATCGGCAATCGCCGCCGCCTTGCGACACAGGCCCCGTTGATAATTAAACGTCAGATTACCCGACGTTAATTATCTGGATTTCGTATGGTTTCTTAGGGAGGTGGACGGGTGAGATATGCATGGTGCAAAATGCGACCGTGTCACAGTTGCCACTGAATTACGGAAAAAAGCGGCTATGACCGAATTTTAAACGATAATAATTATTATTTATAAACGAAACGTAGATGGAATTATTTCTACGAAATTACGTGGAAATAAATGCGTAGTTGAACCGTTTGAAAATCAATTGCTTACATTTGTCTAACGTTATAAGGAGGAGGAAATGGTGTAGGTATCAGTAGCGTATCTAGGATTTTTCCACGGGAGGGGATATACAAATTTTAACAGATATTTTTATTGTATTCATTATACACATATATTGATATTATTATATATACATGTTGTATGCAATAAAAAACATTTGTCATTTGTATACAAAATTTGATTTCTTTATTTATTTTTTCAAAATTGAATTTAATATCATTCATTTTCGTTCATACAATTATCAAATTATTGTTTTAAATAACCTCAGGGCGGGATATGACCCCCATATCCCCCCGTAAATACGCCACTGGTAGGTATTGGTGTATAAATATTTCTTAAACGATTTAATAACGAACAAAAAATAATACGGAAATACAATTTACTAAAATCCTGATAGCTCTGTGCCATGGTAAAGAATCATAGATAATCATAGACCTTATACTAAGTATACTTAGTATAAGGCCTATGTAGATAATACAAAATGGATAGGCCATATTCGTTATCAGGCGTTCCCGGATCTTCTGTCTCACTCAGCAAATATTTAGATTACCGATACGTTGATAACAGAATACACTATTTTTCAATTATTATTCCATGGAACAAATTATTATTTCATGGAACAAAAAATAATTTCTTGCTGAGTAGGATAGAAGATATGGTTTTAATATTGCTATCTCTCTTCTTTATTCAGGAACGCTGCTCGCTACGCATATTGTATACACATGGCCTATCCATTATGTATTATCTATGTAAATAACTCTGTATATATAGTTGCTATAATCATTTCACAATCAGAACAATTAAATTTAAAAAAAAAAAATTCCACCATATTCCTACGCGTATACAGACACAGTAAATAGACGTGATTACTTCATGTAACAGGAAAAAATAAAAATATCGTATTTATTTTTTTCTATCAAAAGTCGTTGAAAATATTTACCAAAATGCGCGTTTTGTCGCAAAATAGCACTCAAATAATAAACAAAATAAGACGTCGTTGAAATATCGCCTGAAAATTCGAAAACATCGAGATAAACGAGAACTCGCGTTCAAAAAAATAAATTATTATTATTATTATTTTCGTTCACTATATATGTTATTTCGCGATTATTTTACGGCAAATTCTGGTTTTTTTTTTTCAAACTACACGGAAAAAAAATTCACGTTAACGTAAATTAATTTTTTGGAAAAAGATTAAAAGCAACGAACTCTTGTAAATGAGTAATAAAACATTATTTTATTAAAATTAGAACATAACGTTTAATTTTGCTCAACATACTTTGTCGTTACTCGTTTTTAAACTTAAAAACAAATTAAGTACTTAAAAAATATGAAGACATCTTTGCAGTATATATTCGTAATTTATTCATGTATTAATTTATAATTTTCGAGCATTATTCATGAAGATTTGCGAAATTAAATAAAAATATCCATCTCACTGCTATCTGAAATATATTAAATTGTCCTTAATTCGTTATGTATACATTTTTTTTTTTTCGCGAATTTATATCAGTTCGTAATATTGTAATTTTTTATTGGTTTTATTTTTAGTTTTTTAACTCGACCGCGTTTTTCACGGAAAATCTTAAAGAATTTTTTTTTTTACGGTATCCATTATTTGTAAATAATTTAGTAATACCGGAACGGATATCAGTTTTTGAAATAAACCTCGTTGTACTCGGTTTATGTTGCAGTTATTTATCGCCATCATAATACTGCAGGACTTAACCCCGTGTTGTAGGACGCGTTGAAAGTGGCGATTCAACAGATACGAAGAAGGAACGCGGTACAAAGATTTAAATAATTTCAAAAATAGATTTGAGCAATGCAATGAGAGAGAGAGAGAGAGAGAATAGTTTTATTCTTCAAGACGGTAATCATTATTCCTACGTAAAACGCAAATCGCGTGCATTTTACGAGACATCAGTTAGTATTCGCGGAACAGCTCTGAAATTTGGAAATATTTGGAACGGGAATATGATAACTAACACTTCTCTAAGAGGACATCACGCGATCCGTGTGGTTGTACTGGTTGTGTGCGTCTATCTAACGGAAAACGTATAGCGAAATAACGCCATTACAAATAATTAATTTGTGGTGTACGTGTTGAATTTAGTACGTTATCTCTTGTTAAAAAAATATTTCAAAAGGAGAATATTATTCTCAGAGACGTACACATTTGTAAAATATTGGCTGAAAGCGGAGAGTTAAAGCGTTTTTCTTTTATTAACTCGTCATAAATTCCACAATATTTTACAAAAAGATTATCGAAAACATTCTCCACTTCGAATTCGGTGATTTCTGTTTAAACAACAACATTTTAACATAAAAGTGAATTTAATTTTCGCGCGTAATATTTATATTTTAATCTGACGACAGACTACGGGCGAGACGCGGTCAGATCATAATACACATATAATGCAGAAAATGTCGTGTGTCACGCGTGTAACAGTAATTGTACTTGTTGATGCCGGCAATGTACAAACTGGATATTATAATGTGCAGTGCCGTCTTAAGGCACGGGCCTGGAGGGCCCGAGCCCGGGGCCCCCAAATTCTAAGGGCACCCAATTTATTTAGAAAATAACATATTAATTTTCTTTTTACTTAGATATTTAAAAAAATTAATAAATCTTCAATGATAAGAAAAATACTTTAATTTTAAATTATTAACACTTTGAAATTATCATAATAAACAATGAAGTAACAGAGATTCTAATAAAAATTGCTATTTTAGTTTTTATTAATAAAGTATAATTTTTAATATCTAATATACTTGTATAATATATTATGTGTTAAAAAAAAATATATATATATATATATATATATACATATACGAATATATCGTAATTTAAGTATTCAAAGGCCCCAAATTATTTTGGGCCCTTGGGCCTCACATAACCTTAAGACGGCTCTGATAATGTGTTTGAGAATCCCAAAGAAAATACGCTGGTCTACTGCAGTTTTTTTTTTTTTAATCGAAAAATATTTCCAGTCGAATTCCACGCATTTCGGGTGTTGATAAAATATTCAGAGAAGGTCTCGACACTCCCGGTCCACTGCGGGTTATTGAGCAACCACAATCGAATACCATCAAAGACGGCGTGGTCCCGCGATCAGGTCAAGTTAGGTTAGGTTCGATTCGCGTATAATAACGCGCGTTTTCGCAAATCCTCCGTGGGCGGGATAACGGGAGTGTGCATTGCACGCACCAAGAGACGATCGGACGGAAATAATATAATCCGGTTAGGTATATATACATAAAATGCAAATTCACGAAGCCGCGAATAACAATAGACCAGCCACTCGTGCGGTATATATACCTACGTAGGTAGGTACATTAAAACATAACCGCTACTAACCTGATAATAATCCATGTAATTTCCAAACCCCATGTGGTTGCACGAGCACGTGCACGTCTGCAGATGATATTTCAGGTCCAGATCTAAGTCGACGTCCTCTCGGTCGAACACGCCGGGCACGTGGCCCCTCTCTCTGTGTTCCGCCGATCTCCTAGTCGAACTCTGTTTCTTGCCGCAATTCAGCTCGAACTCCACGCCGGTCAGCCGGGTGTTCATCCGCACGCAAGCGGACAACTGGCGACCGCATCGTTCTTGTAACAATTGCTCGACCATGATCGTCGTATTTAAGCAGCTAACTCTCTGCGAAAAAGGAAATTAAAAAAAATATGTGTTAGAAATTCTACCCGCCGAAAGAAACGGGACATTTGTTTTATACAGGTGCATCGCGTGAAAATCGTAGCGAGTCGCGAATGTCTCGTATTAAGCCATTCGGTTCGAGTGGATCGCTTCCATCGAGTGTCGTAAATTGTTTTAAATCTCGATGACAAACGAAACAAGCGTTTGGTTATGAGTGTTAAACGCCGCAATAAAGCGCAAAACGGATATTTTAACGATTTTATCGTTTTTTTTTTTACAATTTTACGAAAAATGTTCGCGTGATTTAACATTTACGGGTAACTGGTTGAGAAAATAGAGAAATCGCGTCAAACGTAATTATTTACACGCGGTTTTTCTATTTTCTGTGATAATTAATCGTTTTAAACTGCGAAATTAAAAAAAGCGGTAAAAAAAACTCCCTGAGTCGTGGTCGCGGCGGATAAACGACAGCCCTGTACCGGAGTAAAGGTTCAACAAAAAGATACACGGTTATTGCGGCTATATATATATATATATATATATATAGTGTTAACAAACGTTTTTTGTCCACGACAGGCGTGTACACATGTATATATACGTAGTATAGCAGGATAACAAAAAGGATTCGATCGGTATCCTGAGAAATTTCTACTGGGATAATGGTTTTCAGATGCAAGCGATTTTTTTTTTCTTTTGTCCGTATATTCTCAAAAACACTGCGTTTACGAAAAGAAAAACTTCCGCGTCCAATTGATCGATTTAGAGGGGCACGTCATAAACTTGAACGATGAGGAGGTGTGCTTTATTACTATAGAAATGACCGAAGACGTTGTAGACGATTTCGTTGTGTGTCTACAAGAAATTATCGTACTCGACAGAAGATATACGTCATGTCGCGTAAAAAACACAACCGGAATAATTCCACACGTTTTGCGTGCATTTACAATATGCTCTAAACAGAGAAAACCGTTTTCTGTACGCGAAATAATCAAATATTTATGAGCTTTTAAACGGAACACGTATGCCTACGGTTCTTATCTGGTACAATACTCGCGTACAACCGTGGAATAAACAAATGTTTTTACGTCGCGATTTTTCGAAACTTCATTTTTTCTGCGCCGTGCTTAGTACAGACGATTTTTAAAAATAATAATAATAAAAAAAAAATCGTATTATTACGCAATAACTAGTGTGAACTACAGAAAAGAAACAAACGCGTTGGGAATTTATGTCGGTCGGTACTTATAATATATGTATACATAGACTTTTCGAGAAAAAAAAATACTTTTTACTTTTTTTTCTGTACTTAGAAATTAACAGAACGAAAAAAGTTTCGAAGGTAAAACATTAACTAGATACATCGAATTGATATATATATATATATATATACATTATACACTATAGGATGACATTTAGTGTCGGTAAAGTCCGACAAATTTGAGATCGATTACGTACGCGGTTAACTGTCCAGAACATTGGAACTAAGTAAACTAAGATTTTTAGATTTAAAATTTTTTTAACAACTGACTAGAGTGCAAAAAAAAAAACGCATCGTATTAGATACTATTCCAACAATATTTCCAAAACGTTTTGAATCGAATATCACGAACAAGTCGATATATAATAATAAGTATATACGAATATAGGCTGGTCTTTAATTGGTTAAAAATTGAAATCAATGTAAAAACCTATGTATAAATTTTAGGTTATTTAAAACTTTCGATAAACATTTATCATATTTTTTTTTTCAACTCAACGTGTTAACCTCAAATGAACTGTATATATATAGGTTTTAATTAAATTTTTTCCGCTGAGCAACGCGTTGTTCGCATTGCGGTTTTCACTTTTTATAGTACGGTCGATTTTTTTTTTTTTTAACGTAATAATACTTACGCGTCGAGTTTTAATAAAATCATGATTCTCTTGTTATCAGTTATAAAATATACGTATAACGTATTTTATTTCTATGATAACAATTTATATTTCATTTTCATTTCCGAAACTTGTACATAACAGGATTGTCAATATTATTATTTTAGGTTTTATGAGAAATTTAATAACATTTTTTCACGCAATTTAATTCTTTTTATAATCGACAATAATAGCGTATTGTTCTTTAAAAAAATTTCAACTTTTAATTGGGTCGAGTGACTTTTTATTGAAAATTTTAATTTTGAATTTTTGGCGTTAACTATTCAATTAAACTTATCTATATATTTTTATATTAACTTAAAGAGCAACAAAAATATGTGTTAGCTTAGCTTATTACATATTATGTGTAACTCAAACAAAGACGTCTGAAAAATGGAATACTCGCCACACGAAACTTTCTCTTATTCTCGCCCCACGTACTAACCCTCGTAAACTCGGCACACGCGACTTCGAGTAAATACGAAACAACAGTTTCCGTGTATATTCTAAAAATTTCAATATGCACACAGCAGGACCGGATTAAGAGTTTACCGGGCTTGGAGCCTAGTAGTCCAAAGGGCCCTTAGTCCTTACAATACTTATAACTAGGGTTCGGGACTTGTAGCACTTAAAAACATGAAAATAAGCGTCAAATTAATTGATTGTATACAGAAATATCTTTAAAAATCTTTAATATTAGTCAATTTTCAATTTCATATATCATTACGTATATTATGTATAAACAGAATGATTTGTGTGGCGAATGCTAGTACACCGCGTAATACAAATAATAATACGAAAATGCCAAAATAAAATCTAAACTTAAATATTTTGAACTTGGTCTGAGATAAAAGGCCCCTTCGGAGCCTTCAATGTTTCAGAGCCTGGAGCCCGGGCTCCTAGGCTCCGTGCTTAATCCGGCCCTGGCACACAGGCCCGTATACTGGCCCACCGGGCAACCGGGCAGATGTACGATGCGCCCTTTAAAATTACCAGGCACAATGCGCCCATTAAATTTAAAGAAATTACGTCTATTAAATAGATTTTGGAGAAATATTGACTTCCGATAATTTTCCAGTTACAACTGGATAAAATTCAATGATATAATATTACTGAAAAATGTTTTTTTTTTTTTTTTTCATATATATGTATATAATAGGTACACCGTTTACAGTCGCATAGACATTTTGGTGTCGTCGTTGCCATTTTGTTTTCATGCGGTTTGCTGGTGTTTGGTTTGTTGTTCTAAACCAATTACCTAAGATTCTCAATCGGTAATATTTAGACCACTAAAATGAAAAAAAATTTTTTTAGGCGCCCTTATAGGGTTCAGCAACCGCCCTATAAGAGCAGCCAGCACGGGCCTGTATGCACAGTTTAATCGATGCTATTATATACGTCAAGTCTGGAAACGCTTTAAACGTTTTGAAGTCATTAAAATTATATAATATATGTTTTTGTAATGAATATTAAAATAGATTTTATTAAAAACACTTTAGACAAAATAATAATAGAAATTATCAACAATTTAATTCATTATCATCGTCGTTTACTCAAACTACAAATATTTAAAAAAAAAACATAAGCGATTATATGCGGTATTATTACGATTTTATCGCTCTTGAAAAGGCTCGACTTTTGAAAATCGTATAGTTCTGGAAAAACTTTCCGTGTGAGCTGCAAGATGTATTTTTCGATTATTAGCGCAAATGATGAGAATAATAATTATAATATTAGTGTTGTAGACTTACACAAAAACTATAAGCAAACGTTAAGTACGTTTCAAAATCGTTGTATTAATGTAAAAAATACTGCATTTTTTTTTATTACGATTCCACGTCTTTTGATTAGGCGTCTTACTCTTCGACAATTTCCCACCGTTTTCTGAGCAGTTTAAAAAAATAAAACGAGTAGATCTTAGTCAATGTGGTATAGGGCGGGAGATCCGTTCATTTTTTTCCCCTCTTTATTGATATTTTCCATTTCCCGTTTAATTCTTAACGGTAAAAACACCCTAACCCAGCTAATCAAATATTTAAAACTTTACAATGTATAAAATACGTTTTATTTCAGTATTGTATATCTATTGTTCAAACGATTTTAAGTACTCGTCATATTCATTCCTTTCAGAATTCTGAGCTAAGAGAATAATGTATTCTAATTACAAAAATTTTTTTTTTCTTTACATTATAATAGTGAAATAAAGAACGTATTAGTTTTCTCTTTTTCATTTTTTTTTTTTTTTTGTGAACAACTTTATTCGTGTGTAGAAACGTGCTCGGACGATCTCGACACGCGTCACGTTTCGGTAGAACATTTTTTATAATTGTTACTTTATTTGACTCGTTTTTCAATTTTTCCAACAGTTTCCCTAAGTGTAATTTAAAAACGACCCGGAAAAAAATTGCAAAACAAAATCTGGTAAAATTATCCTTATTCGTTTAGGACAATTATTAGTGTTTTTGAAGAGTTTAAAATGTTATGTTAGTTAAATACTTTTTTTTTTTTATTACGCTTGTAAAGTTTGTGTTTCAACAAACAACCGCGAATAATATTATTAACGGATTTTCGTTCAGAATCGTTTCTCGAAAGCCATTGTTTACCTGCAATGCTTTCAAATTTAAAATAATTATACAAATCAAACCACATCCGTTCAAACGATTCACTCGAACCGAGATCTACAGCGTCCGCGGCTCGTTCCTTTTAATTTGTTTGTTGTCAAAAATTTACAACAAACTTTAAATTTAAACAAACAAACGAGAGGTTTGACATTTCATTGTTTTATTTTGTAATATAATTATAACTGGTGTTTTCTAACCGGACAATATTTGAATACAAGTTTACGAATAATAATAAAAAAAAATACCTAATTTTACATAATTTTTCTAGTATTTACAAATAATTCAAGAAAAAGTGTACTCCATTGAAAGAACGTTGGTTTTAACTAGGAGGCGAAACCTAAGCCTAGGTCAGGTTAAGTTAAACCGATTTGAAAATATATTTGGAGTATCGAAAAAAAAACGTTCACCATCGGAATCAATATCGAGATGACAAATAAATTCGTGTCCATAGAAAAAAAAATATTTAGCAAAATAAATAAATTTTATTTCATAAACGTGTTGTTCGGCGTATCTTGTTTTAAAATCCCTATCCTTAAACCAAAATAAAATGTATTACAGCTACATTTACTTTTGTAAATTCCATGGGTAATCGATTTTGTTAATACTATTAATTAGAAATTGTTTTTTTTTTTAACTAAATTATTACTGAACGCAATTTTAATATTATTTAGTATTTTAGCAAATTTTTTTTGGTAACACATTTTGATATTTCGTAGTATAATAATAATTAATCGTATTATTTATTCATTTAAGTTCTCATTCACTTCCATTTTTTTTTTCACTAAAGTATACTTTTTAATCTTTTATTTTTTGAATTTTTTTTGTTTTTCTTCATTTCAGTAGAACGAAATAAGAAATGTTGAAATCTATATAATAAAGCTTAATATTCCCTTTTTTTCAATACAGTTCAGACTTGAAATATAAAAAAAATAAAATAAAATTTTAATAATGATGAAGCTTAAAATACTTTTTTTCATTTGTACAGGCAATATGACCCAATGTTAAGCACAAGTTAAAAAAAAAACAATTTTTTTTTTAAATCTTTCAAATTTAGAGGCGCCTAACGAAAATTAAAAGGTCGAGCCTCAGGTCCCGGGTCGAGCTCGTCGTCCCTAGCAAATAACCAGGGAAACTGAACGAATCTCAAGAACATCTGTTGTATCATAATATACAATTGTAAATATTTATTATAAGCAAAATGTGCGGATTATAACCCTCCGGTAACTAAATCTGAAACGAATCGTGTAAAACAATAAAAACTGACGAGCGTATCGTTCCTAATCGCGGTTTTCCTAAACATAATATATTTCGCTGAGAGTTATATTGGAAATAGTGTCGCCGCGATACGTATATTTAAATGTATTGCTTTCCGCGTACAGTTTGCGTGAGTTTAATTATCGGGTTCCGACACGCCGAAACAAATAAACCATTAATTTCTACTTTATGTGTGCTTGTGTGTATACACTACAAAATTAATCGATCCCTTCGAGCATAGCCGGTCGAGCACGAGAGAAATAGATAGGAAATCGCGCGTTACGCATTGTTTGTCATCTCCAAAACGACCGTCCTAAGTTCGTCGTCGTCGTCGTCGTCGTCGTAAGTTCGTTAACGATTCTGGATATGGAAATTTCTATAACGTCGTACCTCGTCTCTGTATAGGCGACCAAAATATATTATAATTATGCTTATCGAATAAATCATTTTCGAGCCAATAAAAATATATTTGCGTACCGTTTTATTTGTACGCCGCGTTGCAGGACAACGATTCGAGCATAATATTTGTATACGCGTTCTCTCGTTTTCCTAGACCGCCTATATACACATATAATACACCGCTCCGCGGTCACAAATACCGCAGTAACGATTAATTTCATTACATATATAACTAACTGCGGCATGTGCAAAGCGGTGAACTCAGAACAGCACTCGGCGTTTAACAGTGTACGTACCTTCCGTTACGCTTTTTCTTGGGCCAATTACTACTTCGGAATTGCACGTTAAAACCGAAAAGTGTTATTGATAAGCGGTTTCTATTGCTGCGCGTCCCTCCCGTCTGATCTATTCCCATTAGACGACTCCTCTGCAAACTCTACTGCTCCGGATTTTAGCGGTTCAGCACCTAGCCACACCGGAATCTCGGCTGGTAACGGAATCGTCGGTTTATATTGCGGCCGAGCATCTCCGCTCAGTCTTTCTACCACTCTAATTCCCTGGACCGATTTTTATTCTATAAATTACTATTAACTTTGCCACGTGGTACAGGAACATCTCTCCCTCACAGCCGTCGTTCCACAAACCAAACCTCAGTATCTGGAAAACAATATCCTCTTTCTCTCGCATCAGACTAATAGCTTACACGCCTTACTGTCTACTCCACTCCTTTAAATATCCCACAAATACTCTCCTTTCTGCTGCAATCTCCGTACTTCTGAAACACGTCCACTTTCAACGCCCTCCTTTACTGCTGGCACAACGTAAAAATCTCTTTGCTCTGATATAACGTCCCTTTTAATTCTCAATCCATTCTTTTCTCACGACCATCTCCCATCATCCTTTCTACCGTTCCTTTTTTCAATCACTCTGGTTTTATAATTTAATGTTACTCGTATCATTCTGTAATCGTATTGTAATCGATTTTACATGTAAATGTTAAAGTTTCAAAAAAAAAAAAAGTAATTGTTGTACAGTAATGTAATAAGTGTATATTAATAAATCGAAGAGTTCCACGAGAGAACATCATATTGGGTTCGTGCTAAAATTTAAGTGTTTTCAAACGTTTTATTCGCAAATAAGAACTAACGACTAACCTTTTGTTTTCGTATATGAATATATAAATCATTTGACGAGTTGTTACGCATTCTCTTTTACCGTATATTATAACCACCACTTTCTAATAATTATATTCTAATAAACAACGCTTTCACACTGAAATTTCAAGTGCCGCATTAATAAGTAATGTAATTACATATTATCTGTGAAAAAAAAAACATTATTCGTACGATACCTAAAATATTCAAAAATACCATCAAATTTTTAAACAGATTTTCGTTGAGCTATTATCAGTTTAAAGTAAAAATACAAAGTGGGACCAACACTTTTTTCATCGAGTTAAAAACAGATAAAAACACGACGATAAAGATGGCCTATATAACACGAAACAAAAAAAGAAAAAACCTTTTAAACGTGACTTTTTTTCCTGATAATGCGTGATAATTGACGAAAATCTCTGAGCGCCATAACTGTCATATATTAGCGAAGCGGGATACGTAGAAGTCAACTGAAGTAATAAAATAATACTAGTTTTTATTCGTAGGAAAAATATACTTATTATTTATTAAACTTTTTTTTAACACATATTATGTGTACATTCATTTTTAAATTACACAAAGGCAAAAAAAAAGAGAGAGAGTACTTTTAGCAGAATTTCCTTTTAACCGTGTCGTCCATTACGCGGTATTTCTCGAGTGAAATGCCAATATTAACAGGCAACGGTAGTGATTTTTTTTCAAAGACGAAACAGGATTTACTAAAAAACAAAATTTTGTGGAAAATGGGACGCAATTTAGGTGCTATATAAATCCCGGCCATCATCTCACCGTATTTTATATCGGATTTAGTCGGCTTACACAAGCGTATAAATATCGAACTTTAAAATCACTCGAGTCAAAATATTATTTTGCATATTATATTGTCTTCGACTCGAAATTCTAATTAAACGCAAACGTCCTATAAACGATATTTGACTAACGAATAAAATCGAATCGGGCCATGATACTTTGGGCAAACTTACAAAATAATATATAGATATTAACATCGTTCCTACATTACATTCAACTTCAAACTTTCATACGTTATTTGTCGTATTATATACGGTTTCAATATAATCGTCATTTAAGCTCCGTAACGATTTAAAGTAGTGGTTTCCAGTTAGTAGTTAGGGGACCACCTATGGTCCGTGAACTTATATCAGGTGGTCCGTAGTGTCAACGTTTTTTTTTAAAATTAACATCAATTTTTGTTTTAAATAAAAATATTGACTTCAAAATTAAAGAATAAAGACGTCGCGTTGTACCTAAAAAACGTAGTCAGTGAAATTCTATTCCGTCTTGTACCTATATATATATATATATATATATATATATATATATACGGTTTGCTGTTAAGCGTCATTCCAATTATGCCACAACTGGTCAAAGAAGTACGAGCTAATAACAATCACATCGAATAAGTAGGTACCTAGTAATTTAAATGTTCTACAAAATTAGTCTGCAAATGTCAATGAATATACCGCATACATTTTTGATATTTTCCTCGATTTTACTGCGATATTGCTTATTTAATTATCTATTTCCTATAGTGTTATTATTCAATATATAGTAATATATTAGGTCACAAGGGTATAATGTCGAGTAATGGTCGTACACGGTGATCCGTGGTTTGAGTTGAATTGGGAACCACTGATTTGAAGAGTGTGCTGAAAACAGAAGTGCATTGGTATATTTTACACCATTACACGCGGATATAAAAATAAATATCTCATTTTTGGTTAGATCGAAGTTTTTATTTTTGGATTTCAACTTGTTTTTAGTTTACACGTAAGTTACGCTATATTAACTAAGGCACTAACGAACGCGAAATTTTACACCCTAATCTCGCATATCGGTTTTAGCGAAAAAATCATCTATCGATTCGTTTTTAACTGATTTCGATGTAGAACTTCGAGGCGTGGCTCGTTCACGTGATAAAATAGTTTTTTTATAATTCATAAAAAAATAAAAAAACTTTAATTATCGAACGGAACCGGTAAGACGGTATAACCACCACAGATTTACAATAACCGGAAACTGTAAAATGTCTAAATTAATTTTCACTGACGTCTAGTATCTTGACTTCCGGAATCGTGTGAAACATGCACGGCATATCTCGATTCAGGGCCGGATTTATGTATGTGGGGGACCTATGGGGGAACATAATGTGGAGGCTCAAATAAATAAACAGCACAATAACGTTTTGCTTATTAAATAACATTTAACATTGTCTGTAGTACTTATAATATTATATACTGTATACTTTATACTTATTTAATTTACTCAAATAAAAACAATTAAAACGGGTTAATATTATGATATTGCCTTATAAAAATACTAATCGGTAAAAAATTAGTGTAAGTGACTTAAACATAAAAATAATAGTATGTATAACAGTGGCGGTTGGGTGGCAAAAATGGAGCCAACTCCCTCTGCCAATGAAATATCCACATCGACGAGTAATAACCAAGAAGAAGATCTACTAATGTACCGAAACGAAATGCAGATGTAGAAAAAGAAAAAACAACGTGTATGGAACGTTAACGAAATAACAATAAAACGATAAAAGAAAGTACTCACCAGATAGCGCTGCGGCACAACATACAGAGCGTTGTACGCACACAATGCAATCAGACGCGGACTACGTTGTTCACGCCTGACCGCCGTGACTACACTGAGCGGTCCGATGGTTTCGGACCGCTATTTATAAGCACCTTTCTGCCACGCCCTCTATGTTGTGTCGTAGCGCTATCTGATGACTACTTTCTTTTTCCGTTTTATTATGACGCGCTATTTCGGTATATGCGAGTGTTTAGTTTGACGCTAACCGTGCGACCGTTCGTACGCGCGTGTGCAATCTTTATTATTTATTTTATTATTATTATTATTATTATTATTATTATTATTATTATTATTATTAATATTATTTCGCATATTTCAATAAAATAAAATGAACGTCAGGATTCATCTTTCCCCGTCGTACACGCGTTTATTTAACACATTTACTCGTTTACAGTATACACGACTGACCGAATTTGTCGTCAGCTAAGCACTAAACGCTCGATCACGACCAATGTTTAGCGCACACTGTCAAAGTGTGCCGTACGCGCTGATCGTCTGTCGAACACTAATTCCAGCCTTATACATACATGATGTTTAAAGAAGGGAGTGCAAAAATCGAGCATAACCATAACATAATTGGACCAACTTACACGACACAAGTCGGTGTTGTTAGTTCAGAGATATACTAAATTTAAAAAAAAAATCCCACGGGGGCGATCCATCTTTGGTCCCTCTCCTTTATAACTGCCACTGATGTATAAGTAATAATTAAAATTGAATGCCCGCAAATTTATTCGATTTTTTTTTTACAAAATCTGCTATTACACTGTACCCATTTGTTTGATGAAAATTTAATTTTAAACAGAAAAATAAATTTCCATTTTTTTTATTGTTTTTTTGTTTATTTATTTATTTGTTTACTGTAAAATAATTACAAAAGTGTGGGTGCCCCAAATTTGTAGCAGCCCATTCGGCCCTTCCCCCTAAATCCGGCACTGTTTCTGTCGGTGTACCATAATAATAATGCGAACGCACGATTCGGATCATCAGGGGAAAAAAGGAATTTACACGACGCGACACGAATTATAAAATATTTAATTTGACGTTCGACCGCCATATAAATAGTAAAAGGACTATTCGATTTAAAGTGAAAATTCGTTATTTTGACACGTGCGAGTTGTAGTCTGTTATATTGTCCGTTGTAATGAATTATATAGAAAATAAATAACGAGAAAAAATAAAAAATAACAAAAAAAAAATTGTACATTTTTACGCCGTAAAATTATTCAATTCGCGAAATGATATTATTGCACACAACCGAAATGCATAAAATATTTTGTGAATTTTAAATGTACACTGTACACGGAACTATATATAATACGCGTAATATTCGACCATCAAAATTCCAGTGAAAAAACAAATGAACACCATATTAAGCAGAACTCGTTAAAAAATATATATAGCGTTTAATATTTGAAAAAAAAAAAAAAGTTAATTTTTAATTTTTTTTTACACCTGCAGCGCGCTTGTAAAATTCAAATTTGTCATACAAAACATTGCCCGTGAAAAATAAAGAAACCCGTGTTTTCTGTTTTTTTTTTTTTGCATTTTGTCTAAATTCCGTAATCGTCGAAATACACCGCGCAACACGCCATAAGATACTATATACATTTCAAACAATCCATATTTAACGAAATAACGAACAAAAACGTATATATTTCGACCAACAAAAAATTGTCGATAAAATAAATTTGGAAAAAATAAAGACAATTCTCTTCGTCGGCCGTATTATTATCCGTACGATTTTAAAATGTTAATTCGAAAATTATTTTCAAAAATTTTAAACGCGTTAAGGCGTGTTTTTTTCGAAATCATTCCGTTATCGTTAAAAAAAAACACTGCATACACTCTGATTCTGTGTATAAAAAAATAAAACACTTTGTGCCGACGATTTCGAATTTTTTTTTTTTTCATCGAATTATATTATCGACGTGCGAAATACGTTAAAGGCGCGGAGTAAAAATAAAAAATACGTTCAAACGGTTTATTAAATCGGTAATATAAATATATTACGTGTTTTTTTCGCCCCTTCGGAAAACGAGAGTATCGGATTGACAAGCAAGTAGTAAATGACGCGCGATTCTTCTCAGACACACTGTGATACAGTCATTATACTCGTATATATATAAATATTATACGACGGCCCGTTGAATTGTAAATCGGTCGGATATTACAGTTTTTTTTTTCGAAACTGAGGGAAATTATGATTAAGTGTCGTCATCGGCACGACGATATGCATAAAAAAAGACTAAACGACTTGCAGTCACGTTTTTATTTTTTATTTTTTTGTCGAAAAATATTTCCATTAATCATTCGGCTGCGGCACTATTTATCGCGTACCAGCTACTACTTTGGAAAGCAATAAAAATTTCGAAGAGCAAAAGAACCCTCCAAAAAAAAAAAAATGTATTAACTAATAATTTCGCGTTGCTCTGTTTTCGTAATCGGTACACGCCACTGGTGTTATAATTCAGAGATTTTCAAACGTTTCATATAGGTACGAAAACAGATTTTTTTTTTAACATTTTCAAATTTTTGCGGTCCACTTTAATCGATTTTTTTTTTGTCTCGTTTCTCTTATATCTACTGTGTAAGTATTACACAATTTTTTTTTTTTTTAACACAAGCGTTTACGGCTAATTTTATAATGATATTTCGGGGCGGGAAGAGGGAAATCGTTCAAGTTCATTTGCCAGAGAAAGAGAAGAGAAAATCGATTTTTTTTTATACTTAGTGTTCTTTCTCTCCTTTTTCTATACGCACTCTCTCTCTTTCTCTCTCTCTCTCTCTCTCTGTTCACAAAAAAAAACCCAACGATAATAATAATAGTTTTTTTTTTGTGACATATTTAGTTTCATATAATATAAAAGCGAAGGAAAAAAAGTTTTTCAACGTTTCATTTTATTTGACACAATCAATCTTTAATCAAAAAACTTCTCGCTCGTATTATTTTCTACGACAAAAAAAAAATAATAATAATAATAATAATCATAAAAGTATCAAACATTTTAAGTTAAATCGATACGAAGGCTAATATAAGAGTCGAATCTTCAGAATGTGAAAATTGTCAAAATAGTGTAAACACAATTTAAGTAACTGACTCGCGGCAATAACGCGGCACATAATCGTGTGTATTATATTAATATAATAAGTATCGTCGTAAAAAAAAAAAAAAGAAAAAAAAAATCAAACGAAAAAAATTTACTAGAGCGAATCGAAACGACTACTACGAGTCTCGCAAGAAAAAAAAAATTACGACGGGTATTTTAATAAAATAAAATTATTTTTATTTTTATTTCATTTTTACGAATATAATTTTATTTTACGTATACGTATATATATATATATATATATATATAATAGAGTTCAGTTCAAAACCGTGAACGAAAAAATGTTCTATAGAAAAATTCCGGTCGGTACAAATGAAAAGCCGTGACAGTGGTGCAGTATACTTTATGAAAGTCTAAACAAAACGCGTTATGATGTACAAAAAAAAAAATGTCGTATGAAATGATTATAAGAAGAAAAAAACACCGCGTTTACGTTGTCTCGTTCGTTTAAAAACTACTTTCAAAACGCACTGAAAATATTCCAAAAGAATTCCTGTATATACGAATATAACGCGAATATACAACACTAAATATTTTAATGCGCGAACACTTATTTTATTAGTAAAAAAATCGATTGTTAAAATAATGATAATTATTATTAATGACTGCGCGTCTGTACGTTTTGTAAAGGTTTTTCGCATTTTTAATATATATATATTTTAAATAAGACGAATGTTATGAATTAAGGGGATTGAAAGCGGGTATTTTCTCTCTTTGTCTTACACACATGAAACATAGCAAAATAGACGTTTCGTACTTCCAACGTACCGATCGATCTTTTGGTGCGATAAGAAATTTGAAAACAGATTTGAATTGCTCGTGAATTTTACTACAAAACGACTTTCCCGCTTTTTTCATTTCTTTTTTTTAAGACCTTCAAAAATGGATTATTAACAATTTTTTTTTTTTTTAAATTTGTTCGGTTAATTTTTTTAAGGGTTTATGAAAAAAAAAAAAATTTGATCTCGCCAAGTAAATCGAAAATTTTACTTAGCATCACAAATGATATCACAACTATTTATGATGCTAAACACTTACGAGATACGTATCATAACTGGTGATAGATTTTTTTTTACTTAGCCGTTTTTTTACACGTAGCTGCAGGCGAAGTGTTTTTGTTGTGATAATAAACATAGGCTTATATTTTCCATAGTAAATTGGAAAAAAAATATTAAAATAACGGTAATTCTATTTTTTGTTTTTTGATATTTTGATATATAACGTTAATACATTATTTCGTTTAATGATATGTTTTAATTTGTGATAGTTTAAAATTAGTGTTTATTGTTTTCCGTTACGTTTTTTGATATTCGTTTCAATTGATATTTTGCAATTATAACGTTGTAATCAAAACGTTATTATAACGTTTGCGAGCCCTGATATAAACATTTTTCTTAAAATACGTGTTTTTGTCTAGTTGCTGTAGTACACGTTCACACATTATATTCCATAATAATCAATTGTGTTACTGTAAAACGTACACAGTATTCGTTGTACATGAATATATTTGTACATACATGGAAATGAAAAGTTTAGGATATAATATAGGTATATAATGCTTGTATTATAATTTTAGAATGACATGATGCTTTTACGGAGGAGAAAATTGATAATAAATATTTACGCCGAGTTTAAGAAACCAAATACTATTTAAAACAATATTATATTCTCGATCGAAATATATAATATAAAATCACGTCATTTTCGAAAATCTTCGAAGAGGGGAGGGGAAGTGTATAGGTGTATACGATTTCATATTGTGTGAGGGAAGCGTAAAAGCTTTTGCGCGACGGATATACGGTTTCAAACGAGGAATAAACTGCAGTATTTGTATACAAGCGTTATTGCTATATACGTACATAAAAATCGAGCGAGATAGGAAGAAAAAAGTGCGTAAAGTGAATATAATCGCTTTCGGGAATATCGTTTAACGTACACCGACATTTCGCGCTCTGATCAAACGTATCTTCGTCATAACTATATAGGGTTCGGATTTCGAGGCAATATAAATGATAGAAAAAAAAAAAAATTTGAAAAAAAAGCATTTAAAAATGTAAAATAAAAATAGATTTAAGTTTTAAAAATTTAAAAATTATTGTACATTGAAAAAAAAATTGACAACCATATAATATTTTGAGCATTGATATTTTGATAAACGAACGAGTACTTTATACAAAAAAGCGCTAAAAGTACGGGTACTTTCTGGCCGCGATCAGTTATTCTAAACCGCGGACTACAAGACTGGACACTTATTGTATCGTAAAAACCTTCAAAAATTATTGTAATAAATATTGATCATTTAACACAGAGTATCAAACAAGGCTTTCGTTTTTTTATTTCACGTGTCTTTTTCTCGACTCTTTTAGTTATTTAACTTTGCGTTTTCGTCATTACTATTTGATTTAATCTCGTGTATCATATATTATAATTTAAATCGAATAAACACACGAACGCTTTACGTTTATGCACGTCAAACGGTAAATTATTTCACGAGTATTATACAATAAATCGTTGATTTTAACTGCAGCAATTAACGCGATACACTGCAATATAATTAATCGGCAATACGAATGAACCAATTAAAAATTTAGCGATTCGTTCATTGTTTTACTAAACAACGATTAATTATTATCGTTACATAAGTGTTACAACGAACGTGTAATAGTGTGTAAAATATACAGAAGCGTTTCAAAAATTTGCAAATATATTTGAATAGGTACTACACCGCGGGGACGTAGTTAATTATGGCGACGTTACGTTCCACACGAATAACAAATAACGAAAAAACGAATATTACATTGAATTCGTTTCCAAAACATCTATAACGTGGTGATCAAATCGAGGCTCTTTCGGCATATTCTTGAGAAAGACGCAAAATATTTTTCACTGACTTAACACGCATGTTTCCAATTAACAGTGTCCTATCTTTTCGCATTATATTACATTTGATATTCGTATTTACAATATATATATATAAGACTGCTTATTCGTTAAACTAAAAAAAAAAAAACCATAAAATACGCATTTAAAAATAAAATGATTAATATAAATAAAATGATTTTATGATATTAAAAGTAAAACAATAATGAAACTCGCCATATTGTATTAGACCGAAAGAGTTCGAACTCGTTGTGTAATAAGAAAACCACGCGGTCCAATGCGGTTTAAATGAGTACAATATATACATATTTGTGAAAACGGAAGATACGGAAAGAGAAATTTTTTTCTTTTTTTTTTGTTCGGCCTTTTACACATTTTTCATCGTTCGTCGAGATTCGCGAGAATCCTCTTTTCGACCACCTTCACAGGTCTGTAAGCACACCGTTTACCAGCTAATCAAAAATATTAAATAACGGTAATTCTATTTTGTTTGATTTTCTGATATTAACGTTAATACATTATTTCGTTTAATGATATGTTTAATTTGTGATAGTTTAAAATTAGTGTTTATTGTTTTCCGTTACGTTTTTGATATTCGTTCAATTGATATTTTGCAATTATAACGTTGAAAATCAAACGTTATTATAACGTTCTAGAGCCTGATATAAACATTTTCTTAAAATACGTGTTTTGTCTAGTTGCTGTAGTACACGTTCACACATTATATTCCATAATAATCAATTGTGTTACTGTAAAACGTACACAGTATTCGTTGTACATGAATATATTTGTACATACATGGAAATGAAAAGTTTAGGATATAATATAGGTATATAATGCTTGTATTATAATTTTAGAATGACATGATGCTTTTACGGAGGAGAAAATTGATAATAAATATTTACGCCGAGTTTAAGAAACCAAATACTATTTAAAACAATATTATATTCTCGATCGAAATATATAATATAAAATCACGTCATTTTCGAAAATCTTCGAAGAGGGAGGAAGTGTATAGGTGTATACGATTTCATATTGTGTGAGGAAGCGTAAAAGCTTTTGCGCGACGGATATACGGTTTCAAACGAGGAATAAACTGCAGTATTTGTATACAAGCGTTATTGCTATATACGTACATAAAAATCGAGCGAGATAGGAAGAAAAAGTGCGTAAAGTGAATATAATCGCTTTCAGGAATATCGTTTAACGTACACCGACATTTCGCGCTCTGATCAAACGTATCTTCGTCATAACTATATAGGGTTCGGATTTCGAGGCAATATAAATGATAGAAAAAAAAAATTTGAAAAAAGCATTTAAAAATGTAAAATAAAAATAGATTTAAGTTTTAAAATTTAAAATTATTGTACATTGAAAAAAAATTGACAACCATATAATATTTTGAGCATTGATATTTTGATAAACGAACGAGTACTTTATACAAAAAAGCGCTAAAAGTACGGGTACTTTCTGGCCGCGATCAGTTATTCTAAACCGCGGACTACAAGACTGGACACTTATTGTATCGTAAAACCTTCAAAATTATTGTAATAAATATTGATCATTTAACACAGAGTATCAAACAAGGCTTTCGTTTTTTTATTTCACGTGTCTTTTTCTCGACTCTTTTAGTTATTTAACTTTGCGTTTTCGTCATTACTATTTGATTTAATCTCGTGTATCATATATTATAATTTAAATCGAATAAACACACGAACGCTTTACGTTTATGCACGTCAAACGGTAAATTATTTCACGAGTATTATACAATAAATCGTTGATTTTAACTGCAGCAATTAACGCGATACACTGCAATATAATTAATCGGCAATACGAATGAACCAATTAAAAATTTAGCGATTCGTTCATTGTTTTACTAAACAACGATTAATTATTATCGTTACATAAGTGTTACAACGAACGTGTAATAGTGTGTAAAATATACAGAAGCGTTTCAAAAATTTGCAAATATATTTGAATAGGTACTACACCGCGGGGACGTAGTTAATTATGGCGACGTTACGTTCCACACGAATAACAAATAACGAAAAAACGAATATTACATTGAATTCGTTTCCAAAACATCTATAACGTGGTGATCAAATCGAGGCTCTTTCGGCATATTCTTGAGAAAGACGCAAAATATTTTTCACTGACTTAACACGCATGTTTCCAATTAACAGTGTCCTATCTTTTCGCATTATATTACATTTGATATTCGTATTTACAATATATATATATAAGACTGCTTATTCGTTAAACTAAAAAAAAAAAAACCATAAAATACGCATTTAAAAATAAAATGATTAATATAAATAAAATGATTTTATGATATTAAAAGTAAAACAATAATGAAACTCGCCATATTGTATTAGACCGAAAGAGTTCGAACTCGTTGTGTAATAAGAAAACCACGCGGTCCAATGCGGTTTAAATGAGTACAATATATACATATTTGTGAAAACGGAAGATACGGAAAGAGAAATTTTTTTCTTTTTTTTTTGTTCGGCCTTTTACACATTTTTCATCGTTCGTCGAGATTCGCGAGAATCCTCTTTTCGACCACCTTCACACGTCTGTAAGCACACCGTTTACCAGCTAATCCGGTAAACCGTCTCTGTTGATTAACGTATATAAAACAGACCGGAGGTTCTCAAACGTTTTTTTAGGTTTTTTTTTTTACCGACTTTTGATAATTGACAAAGTGTGACCCGACCAAATCAATTTTTTTTTTTTGGTATAGTTAGAATATTATTAAGGATATATTTTAATAAAAATAATTTATATATAATAATATACTAGTGTATAAAGTACGATTTATTTTCGGTAAAAAAATATGACCGAAAATCCGACTTACAAGAGTATATTATATGAAAAATTGGACGGGAAGCAGCGTTTGTATACGTATAGCTATTATAGCAGAATGTGTTAGGTATTTTCCGTGTAGAAATCCAGAACTCCGTTAAATATTTACGGTTGAAACTCATTTTTATTGAATATTGTCTTCGAAGTTTCAAATAGATTTTAATAATTCGTTCCTATATATTCGGCTGTCGTGTGAAAATTGTTCGCGAACCATCAAACATTTTATTGCGACCCACGCAGTCCGGGCACCTCCGAATTAGACGGGTTATTATGAAACCGTCACGAGGTTGTTCGTATTTCAAACGGAATATGTATAATTTTTTTTTTTAAATTTCCTTTTGAAATTCACAAAGAATTCTGAGAAGTAAATTTTACGTTTCTTTTTCTCCGCAATTAAAATGGTAGGGGGAATAATTCGATTTTCCTACCCGTTTTTTACAGGAGAAAAAAAAAATTACAATATTAAAATCCGATCAATACTGCGCGTACACCGAATATTTCATATACGCGTACACTGCACAGTCAAGTGGTAGACTTATCAACCCCGTGTAAGTTGGTGGATTTACATTCATTACGTGAACGCATTCATCCGAAATTGTATTCATAAACCGTTCGTTGTTCCCTGCACATATACGCGTCATTTATTAAACTACACGAGGATTATGTGTGCACTGTGTGTTTGTACACAAAACGTTCCGATTTGGTCTGCGAGTTTCCACCAGGCTGGTGTACATATATATATATATATACGCGTACTGCAAACACACATACCGAACGTGCATTATAATAATATTCGAATGCGATAAGTCATCCGGTACCGAAATGACCGTTTTAGGGTAATACACGTAGGACTATAGTTTATTGTTCGTTTTGTGTTCACAATGTCAATGTCGTTATAATAACGTCGTACATTCGTATGAAAAGTCCTTTATTTTTTTTCTTTCGCTCATTATTACACATTTACACCGTTATCACGCGATACAAACGACTTTTCAATTATTTTTTTTCGTCGTTTATGCCGTTAAACAATTCGAAAACGTTATTGCGCGCAATTGTCGTCGAGTTCTCAGATATCACTGATCAACAAACACATTTAGATAAAAATATGAATGAATGTCGCTTAAGCGATTTGCTCGGACAAAGATTTTACACGTGTATTGTCATCACTATATACATTTGAAAGCAATTGCAAATCATGGCATTCGATAAAACGATTTTGAACGGAGCTTCGGTGTTATATTATTAATACCACATAATAATCGAACGCGTATAGAGCGTATAATTAATAATAGTTATTTAGTGTAATTTCTTGCAATAAACTTTTTTTTTCGGTAGTTTTGAGAAAATCGAAAAATGACCTCTTTAAAGTACCGTCTAGTCGCAACCGTCTACCTGTAAGAAACCGCGACCGTATAGATCGGAGTAATCCTTCTGGTAGATTTTTTTTTTTAGGTACAGACATAAAAAAAAAACACAACTTTGTAAAACCAATACATTCCCGGCTACTCTCAAAATCTAAAATATCTTAACTGGACAAAAATCCGGTTTATTGTATAATACGCGATATTTTTTTTAATTTAAATTGAATATTATATACATTTATCTTATCCGTTATCTTGCCTCGTTGTTAATTCTGTTCGTATGATTTATTACGTGATAATGTTTCGCAAATCGGATATAAAACACGGTAAATAAATAATAAAATAGAGATTTTTTTACGCGCAAACGCCGCGTTGATTTTCTTGTCACCGTGAACGTGAACGCTAAGGTCAATATCCGTAGCCTTCGAACGTAAAATATTCTACACTAAGGTTCGGTTCAGGACTTATTCTAAAGCGCAGTTCGGCACATTTTGCGCAGTTGGAAGAGTTAGATGCGCGTTAGACCGACCTATTTTGCGTGGTTAAATTTGTGCGCGTGGTTAATTAAATGAATTTCGAACTAAATAGGTATCATCGTATCGTGTTGAATTTGTAACGTTTCAAAAACGAAAATCTACTTTTATAGCTGCAAAATCTTGGGGTTTTGACAGTACCGACGTTCAACGTTTAATCAGTAAAAGTAATAATTTTAAATCAGTAAATCGTCCGCGAAGTTTGCGAGTAGAAATTGAAAATTAGTATTTGTTTATTCGCATTAACATGCATTCTCTTCAAGACCGTGGATACCAACACCAGTTATTCAAACCGAGTTAAAATAAAATGAACGTCGCGTCTATGGCACGTCTGAAGCTAAAGAGCGAGAACGATTTGATTGGTATATTTGCGGAAGCATCGAAAATAATTTCTGGACAAGAAAAGAAAAAACAAAATCGCAGTGAAAAGAAAACAATTTTAATTATTTTCTGTTCTAAAAGAAAAAAAAATATTATTATAACTTTGAACAAGTTAAAATACACATATATTTATTTATTGTATTTAAATAATTACTTCAAAATCTAGTTTCGATAGATTACTGATATTATCTTTCATTGATATTCACGAAGTTTTAGACCGTTCTAAAAATCCTTCTCCTCCCTCCCGCTATATCACCTCTTCTCACGATAAGTCTATATAAATGCTCAGTCGAGAAAAATACTTAGAATAAGTCCTGTTTCGGTCATAACCGATTACCCACTAGCGAATAGTTTTTTTTGTTAGGACTCAATTCTTTTCCATTTTGCACATGTCATCCCTCTTCGGAACCTACGAAAGGAGATTTTATTCATATACGTTATCACTGGAATCCTTCCTTTCTTTTTTACATGCCAACACCATTGATAGCACGCCTCATAAATATACTCGATTCATCTTGTCATTCTGTTATAACTGCAGATCTTATTTATTCACTTCTTCGGGTTTCTTCGTTTACCTAATTTCCTCTACCTTCTGATTTATCATATCTCTATTGTACAACACCGTCTGATAATGTCTGATAATATCTAGTATTTATTTCTTTTTCTTTTTAATACGTTTTTTTCAATTCTATGCAAATTATCTAGTATTTATTTTAAATTTTTTTTTCAATCTAGTCGCATTACACTCAATTGTCAAAATCCAACGTATATTTTGTACTTAGCTCTAAAAATATGTAAAAAAAAAAAAATCAAAATATAAACGCAAAAATAAGGTATTCCGTTAAAGACGGTGATATATATTATAGTCTAAAATATCTTAACTGGACAAAATCCGGTTTATTGTATAATACGCGATATTTTTTTAATTTAAATTGAATATTATATACATTTATCTTATCCGTTATCTTGCCTCGTTGTTAATTCTGTTCGTATGATTTATTACGTGATAATGTTTCGCAAATCGGATATAAAACACGGTAAATAAATAATAAAATAGAGATTTTTTTACGCGCAAACGCCGCGTTGATTTTCTTGTCACCGTGAACGTGAACGCTAAGGTCAATATCCGTAGCCTTCGAACGTAAAATATTCTACACTAAGGTTCGGTTCAGGACTTATTCTAAAGCGCAGTTCGGCACATTTTGCGCAGTTGGAAGAGTTAGATGCGCGTTAGACCGACCTATTTTGCGTGGTTAAATTTGTGCGCGTGGTTAATTAAATGAATTTCGAACTAAATAGGTATCATCGTATCGTGTTGAATTTGTAACGTTTAAAAAAACGAAAAATCTACTTTTTATAGCTGCAAAATCTTGGGGTTTTGACAGTACCGACGTTCAACGTTTAATCAGTAAAAGTAATAATTTTAAATCAGTAAATCGTCCGCGAAGTTTGCGAGTAGAAATTGAAAATTAGTATTTGTTTATTCGCATTAACATGCATTCTCTTCAAGACCGTGGATACCAACACCAGTTATTCAAACCGAGTTAAAATAAAATGAACGTCGCGTCTATGGCACGTCTGAAGCTAAAGAGCGAGAACGATTTGATTGGTATATTTGCGGAAGCATCGAAAATAATTTCTGGACAAGAAAAGAAAAAACAAAATCGCAGTGAAAAGAAAACAATTTTAATTATTTTCTGTTCTAAAAGAAAAAAAAATATTATTATAACTTTGAACAAGTTAAAATACACATATATTTATTTATTGTATTTAAATAATTACTTCAAAAATCTAGTTTCGATAGATTACTGATATTATCTTTCATTGATATTCACGAAGTTTTTAGACCGTTCTAAAAAATCCTTCTCCTCCCCTCCCCGCTATATCACCTCTTCTCACGATAAGTCTATATAAATGCTCAGTCGAGAAAAATACTTAGAATAAGTCCTGTTTCGGTCATAACCGATTACCCACTAGCGAATAGTTTTTTTTTGTTAGGACTCAATTCTTTTCCATTTTGCACATGTCATCCCTCTTCGGAACCTACGAAAGGAGATTTTATTCATATACGTTATCACTGGAATCCTTCCTTTCTTTTTTACATGCCAACACCATTGATAGCACGCCTCATAAATATACTCGATTCATCTTGTCATTCTGTTATAACTGCAGATCTTATTTATTCACTTCTTCGGGTTTCTTCGTTTACCTAATTTCCTCTACCTTCTGATTTATCATATCTCTATTGTACAACACCGTCTGATAATGTCTGATAATATCTAGTATTTATTTCTTTTTCTTTTTAATACGTTTTTTTCAATTCTATGCAAATTATCTAGTATTTATTTTAAATTTTTTTTTCAATCTAGTCGCATTACACTCAATTGTCAAAATCCAACGTATATTTTGTACTTAGCTCTAAAAATATGTAAAAAAAAAAAAATCAAAATATAAACGCAAAAATAAGGTATTCCGTTAAAGACGGTGATATATATTATAGTCCGAACGAATCACAGTATTGTCACATCAATACGTTTTTAAGGGTCAACATTATTCGTTTACATAAATACACAAGTAGATTTTTAATTGCTAGTGTTAGGGTCTTAGTGTCCTAAAAAAATACTAAAAAAAAACATACATTTATGCCCTAAAAGAACCAATAAATATGCCCTTGAATTATATACAGTCACTAAAATAAAAACCAAAACATTTAAATGACCGTATTTAATATGTGTACTAAATTAATAAATAATCAGTAATTAATATATAATAATGAAAAAATTATTAATCTATATGGTTAAAAATGTACATTAATAAAAGTAGAACATATAAAATAAAATTATAAGCATATGCAGTGACTCGTATTGTACCTAACCATTCAATATAATATCTGTAAAGCGCGCGTGAAGATAGAATAATTTCGCCGGTTCATAATTTCAAATATATAAATTGTCGAGTAGACGGGCAAAATAAACGGTCCACTTATTTCATCAAACAGCTGGTATATATATATTTTTTTTTTTTTGCTCAATTTAAAAGATAAAATAATTACTAACTTTTTAAAATGAGTAAATTAATTCAGTGAAATATGCTCTTAAAATTCAAATACAACAAAACATGCAGTGAAAAAGAAGTAAATATGCAAAATATGCGAAACAAAAAAAAAAAAAAATGTCTACAAATCCCTAGTATTACGAAACAAATTTCTATATCACTATATAAGCCATGTTTTGAATGATTATTAAAAAAACATGCAAACCCCTATAAGTCCCTAGCCCTAGTTAATGGCCAATGAATATTTTATTCAATGCACTTGTCGGCGAAAGTGCACTGCCGACGCGTTATACGCGCGTGTAAATACGTAAATATGTTTGAAAAATAAGTTCGAGGGCGAAATTCCAAATGGTTTTTTTTTTTTTTATTTAATAACCCGCGTAAATAAATCAAATTCATTCTGTATTTTTTTTAAATTTGTTCGTGTAAAAGCAATTTTTTCGACGTACGCAAAAATAGTTACCGGTGCGGAGTAAACAAAAAAAAAGTGTCAACAAATCGTCGTTACTTATTAAAATTCGACATTTTTTTTATTTTTTTCTAGCATAACATATAAATTCATAATTTAGCGTTAAGTGAATTTTATTTATTTATCGATTCGCGTAGTAATTAAAATTTATAATATTTATTGTTAATAAATTAATGTTACTCCGTACACGTTACGCTATACAGTATTTTATGTGACCTATTTGATGCGTTAGACTTTTAGATACCGCGGTATGAAAAGTCGGTTCGAAGTTTAAAAAAGTAACTTTACGAGTTAAAAATTAATTTCAAAAAAAATAACGCGTGCCAAGTAACTATTAATTATAATTAACCTAATTTAAACTCTTAAAAATCTTTAATGCTCACAGCTTTTGGAAATATTTTCGAAAAAAAAAAAATAAATAATAATAATAATAATAAAAGAAACTCGCTCGCCACGTGTCCACGACACGTTCGCATTACCTATACGTAGGTATACGCTTTAGCTTTTTCTCAGTGACGAATTTCGGAAACAAATTTTGGAACAAAAAAAAAAAAAAAACGTACGTACATATTTATAAAACGACGTTCGTTTATTGTTTTATATAAAATATAATTTTCTGCTCTCACGTTTTCTTCGTACAAACTATACTTATTAAAGTTATTTCGCAATACATCAATTACGCCGTAGTATTAACGCTGACATCACACTGCATCTCTCTGGGGATACTGTTATAATGATATCGAAAACGGACAACAGTACGAATATTTCGGGAAAAGCGTCCCGCGATTATTGTATATTATGTTAAACAGTGGCGTAGCCAGGATTCAGTAATGCAGGGAGTTAAAGTAAAAAATTGATATAAAACAATATGACGACTTTTTTTTTTTTTAATTAAAAAAAAAACTTTTGTTAAATTTCTTTTTAAAAGATAATTTTTTCTCCTTTTGAGTACATACTTTGTAATTTATTATAAAGTCTATTATTATAGTATACGTCCGGTCGTCACGTATATGGAGCGGAAACGTGGCCATTAGTCATTACGAAAGGTTAGCTGCAATGAAAATGGTAGTCTGTGAAAATTCTGAAGAAGATTTATGATGGACCAATAAAGGATAGCAATGAGTGGAGAATACGAACAAATAATTATGAATTAAAATTAATTTTTCGTAGACCCGTCGTAGTGGAAAACATAGAGTGGGCTAGACACGCGTGGCGTAATGTCAAAATCCTTTGCTGCACATAGTGTTGGAAAAGAAAAGCATGCTAGAGAAAGGCCACTGAGAAGACGTCGTATGGAAAGACGTTTTAAGTTAGTTTAACCGGAGTTAGTTTCGTGCCTTAACCTAAACGGTTCAGTAAATACTTAGGTATTTTTTAAAATAGGTATTTTTATATACCTGATTATATTGTTTAAAATTCTTTTGACCAGTCCAAGTAGCGGTCGAATATCAGGCCTACGTGATTTTTCCGTCAAATACATTAATGACCCAGAGTTCGGAAATTTCTTCGGATTTATTGACGTTTGTTAAAGCCAACCCACCGCGGGTCTCCCCTTTGTCAATGTCCGTTCTTAAATAGTAAGTCTTCAATCTCTTTTAAAGTGGAAAACGTTGTAAAACCATTATTATATACGCCATAAGAATCTAAAATAATAAAAAAATACGGCCCCTTTGCCACCTAGTGGCTATGCCACTGATATTAAATAATTAGTTTTGAAAATAAAATAAAATTATAATATGATAAATTACATATACTAGTATAATACATGTAAGAGCCGAAAGAATGTTGTATGTCGCGTAAAAAAAAAAAAAAGCTGAAAACGTGATTTATGTCGAATGCGTCCGAAACGAAAATAAAACACTGTTATAAATCGACTATACGAGTCACATCCGATTTACACGCGGCTTAAGCGTATGACCTAATATTACCTATACGTACGTGCCCAAACTTTTCTATGGACATAACGATAAAATACATGTGACCGTACGTACATAAAACTTATTGTATATTTTTATATAAAGTAGGTAACAGTCGATAAAAACGTAATGTTTCGTATAAAGGAAATCCAAACCACCGAAACGCCAAGAGAAAATATAAGACGTTTTGATATATTTGTATGTTTTATTGCGTTTTTTTTCTCAAAAGCTAGTAAAACGAATTTTATACCCTTCAAAATGCAAATGCTTTATGTAATATGACACTCGAGGCTTTAAAATCGCGTGAAATTTATTTTTTTGAGAAATTTCAAAGAGATAAGAAACCCGCCGTTTGTGTTCCGAATTTCGAAGAGATCTTCTCTTAAACCGCAATACGCGTTAATTTTTAATGACGCGATAAAAACGATTTTTTTTTTTTATAAATATTTACACAAAAGGTTTAATGTAGAAATTTAACTTTCAAAACGAAAACGCATATTTGACGGTAATTAAATTACGGTACCACGCCGAAACGATGGGAGAAATTTCGATAGAATAAAAATTAATAATAATAATAATATATTCGTCACTTAACGCGTTACGGTTGCGAGTGACCCGTTACACTGGCGTGGAAAAGTAATCGAAATCCGCGTCAACGCCATTCTGTGTGGGACCATTCTGTCCCTGCGACTCGAATAATAGTAAGTAATAATAAAATAAACTGCACGTTTCGCAAAAACTCGAAGAAAGTTTATTTATAAAAAAAACAGAATTATTTCTTCTCTGCCGCGCCGAACGTCCCGGTATGCGAAAGAAAGCCAGACCACCGTCTCGACCGAAGTTTTTCTTTTTTTTTGAAGGCAAAACCACGAAGAAAACCGTCGCCACGAAATCGCATGCCATCATTGTACGTTTTTTTTCTTCGTGATTACAAAATGATAAAATAAAATTTCGAAAAAACCGAAACGAGAGTTTCTTGATTTTCGACGAGCAATTTTATTATTCACGATAATTTGAAATATTTAAAAAGCACGCGGGTGTACACTAATAAAACAAGAAGGAATATTAACCTTTTTTTTTTGTTTTCTTCAAATATATACCGGTATTTCTTATAAAAACCGACTGGTTCATACGCTCCAGACGTTACAACCCAATACTTGCACTTCAATTACTATTAATTGTCCACCTTTGACATTTCCTGAATAAAATAACTCATACTGATTTTTTTCCCCCCGCGTTCACAGTACTATTTTAAATGACCATAATACGGTCTGCACATACGACCACCGCGAAATGGTATAAAACCATCGTCCCTGAAATCCCTCGCTTCCCTTAGTTCATCAATTCCAATCTTTCTAGGTCGCATATTATTTCGTTTACTAGGTTAAGGTCAGGTCATAACCGCATTCCTGCTCACTCCTTTTATTTAGGTCTTAATTCATCACCCCTGTGCCTTCGTCATTCATCACCCGACATTAGCGATATTTCTCACCTTCTTTTCCGTTGTCCCAGTCTTTCTTCTGCTAGAATCGATCTTTTTCGTTTCCTTTTACAAAAAAAGATATGGCTCTTAATCTCTGCTGTATCCTTAATAACCATAATCCTTCAGTTATCCTTGAAGTAGCTCAATTCTTATTGTCGTTGGGTTTCCTTTTATTACGTATAAAGACCAAATTATATTTATATTGTGTATACACGTGTAACGCTAAAGTGTTTAAAACGAAGCTCATCGAAACAAAAATATAAAAAATTCTCCGCATTATACCAACCGATAATTCTGTGCGAATCCTTGTTGGATAACGGGAAGATTACCACTAGTATAAAATGTCCATACAATAACCCCAAGCGAAAATAAATCCTATAGTCGAGCCATTGCCCTGCGCGCGTCCCCTGGCTCCGCCACAATAACAGTTAGATGTTTTCTCGGGAAACGACCGTACGAAAATTATCAAATGATTTTTGTTGTTCTCCCCCGGGAAATGGAACGGATCGAAAACTATTCGATGAAAACCGCCGCCGCCGAATAAGGTCCAACAAGTCCCTTAACTATACACACGCGCGCATAATCATACCGCGCAAATAATTCCGTATAATATTATGGATTTCACCCATTTCTCTATGGACTGCGTTTAAATTCCCTTGGACTGCACGTCATTTACACATCATTGACAATACACGTTTCATTGCAAACAAAATCGAATGATGAATAGCTCCGTAAACGGCAAACTAATGTTATTAATTTCAAATAACAAGTTCCGAAATGTTTTCGCGAACGCGATGGTATTGTAAAACAACTGAATATTAATGGTCGCAGCCGAATTACTCGAAACGCTGTTTCAATTTGTTTTTCTTCCCGTAAATGCGGTTATTAAGCTGCACCGCCTGACTATCTCAGTTAGTCATAGGTAGGAAAAGCTTTTTAAAAAAAGCTTGATTTTTACGTTATCCTGTATAAGTGTTGAAATTTAAAAACTCGATTTCGTTGAAATATCTAAATTTGTAGGTGACGTTCCACAGCGGAAAAACTGGGTATTTCATTCGAATTCCGATACACGCTTACAAAAAAAAAAAATTACCCTAAACCATATTTTATATTTTATATATTTATACGACATGCAAAAGTCGAACATTTTTTTTAGAATTCGAAAATCGCGAATAATTCACCACGCAAATTTCATATTTATATATACGGTGTTTATAATAGGTAGGTATACTCCGGTATTAGTTTTAGATTTTATAGATTCGTTTTTAATCCCGACGCGAAGAGCAACTTTCTTCGGAACGTTGACGTGTAAATATCGGGGACGAGTATACATAGTAGTTTGCATACAATAAATGTTGTTTAAAGTTTACGTGATGCCTTGGAGGAGGGGAAAAGTAAGAAACTAATTTGGACCTCGGAACATTTTTACTGCATTAAACTTCACCCCGTTAAACTTTAACCGTACATAAATATTATAAACGGTTTGTTCGAAATATATTTCTTATTCATAAAATATATATATATATATACGTATATATCGACGTTTGAAAAAGAGAAATATATTTTCCAACGGAGAGAATTCAAAGTGAAAAATGTGAGGGTGGCTATTTGAAGAAATCGTAATACCCGAATGGAAATTCGGATAAACAAAAAAACCACAATCAATTCTCGTTTTTAATTTTTGTATTTACGCACAAACGAGTATTTTGAGTTAGAAAAAAAAATAAACGTCAGACGTTTTCTGCACAAAAAAAAAACAATTAATTGTTTTCTCCACACATATGCATATTACGTAAAATAATTAGTAATTACTAACGATTTTTAAAGCGTATCCGATGAAACATCCACGAAGCCTCGTCCGTATTGCGTAAATTTCTCAATATTTTGTTTTCTTCGTCGTTTCCATTTAATATTTCATTCGGTTATTTTCTAAATAAATTTTATTCTTGTTATATGCGTATACGAATTCAAGAAGACAAACAATTTATATTCTATTGCTTCTCGCTCGTAAAAAAAAAAATATATATATATATATACAAGGTGGGCCAGGGAAACGGGAAATTTTGAAATAACTCTCACAAACTTAAAAAAAAATTATTTTCAAGTTTTATTGTAGAAAACATAGAGTAAATAATATGCCATTAAAGGTTCAAAAACCTAAAATCTCAAGTTCCGAAAACAATGTCAGTAAAATGGTGTCCGTTCTTCTGTACTGATTCCTGGAATCGTGCACCGTGGAGGTTTTACAGTACTCTTTAGTCTCTAAGACATCTCCACGGGAATCAAAGCAATTTCTTCTTGGATTCGTGTATTCAACTGGAGAAGTGTTGTTGGACAAGTGCTGTACTTTGCTTTTAAGACGGCCCCACAAAAAAAAAAATCACACGCCGACAAATCTTGTGACCTTGGGGACTAAGGAATATCGCCGAACCGTGAGATGACTTGATTACCAATGCGCTGTCGAACGGCTGCCATTGATGGTCTGGCAGTAAGAGCTGTGGCTCCATCTTGCTGAAACCACGGATTGTGAAGACCAGGAATGTTTACAAGTTGACAGGTACTCATTGGTAATCAGGTCATGCCACAATTTAGCGACATTTAATAGCCCCTAAGGTCACCTGATTTGTCAGCGTGTGATTTTTTTCTTATAAGGTCATCTTAAAATCAAAGTGTACAGCACTCGCTCAACAGCATTTCTCTAGTTGAAGACAATGAATCCAAGAAGAATTGCTTTGATTCCCATGAAGACGTTACAGAGATCTGTAAGAGGACTCGAGTCCTGTAAAACCTCCGTGCACGATTTCAGGAATGCATACACTATGAACAGACACCATTTTACTGACATTATTTTCCGAACCTGAGATTTTATTTTATTGAACCTTTAATGGCATATTATTTACTCTATGTTTTCCATAAAAAAACTTGAAAATAATTTTTTAACGTTTGTGAGAGCTATTTCAAATTTTCCCTTTTCCCCTGCCCACCCTGTATATATATATAGCCTTAGATATTTGTTTTATTTACAATCAAAATAATATTTGAATAACCTAATATTGAGCGACAATATAATATATATCTTTCGTTTTCAAAAAGACTCAAAGGATTTTCACAAAATGTGATTAATATACTATAGTATAATAATACATGTTTTGAGTGAGAAAAAACAATCTGGTGGGTCACAAAATTCTGGGGAGATAAATTAACGGTATATGGGATGAAACAGAGTAAAAACAATTTTTAAGGACGAACAATAATAGAATGTTTCCGATTATCAAAAACCTTCCAGAAAACTCTCTTAAAAAATATTTAACATTAAATATAAGTTTTTTTCCACATATAGTATAGTATAGGTAAAACCGTAAAAAACTGAATGAAAATGGACCCAATAAGATAACGTTTTATTGTTTTAATCTACTTGTATACGATTATGTTATAATCTCTCGTCGTCGTATAAATCATATAGCAGTGACTACGACACTTTATTTCATTTCCCCCCCAATATAGTTCAATTTATTCGCACGTCTTGCAAGAATGAGAAAATTAACTATACACATATGTATGACGTATAAACAGGTATTATCACTCGAATATCAACACACGAAACCCGCACGATTTCGACTTGCCTCTTGAAACCGCGAATACTTAACGAATCGAAAAATTAAATTAGTACATCAAGAAGTCAAGGAGCATTCCCGCGTTTGAATGTTCAGAAACTGTATACGGCGAATCTCTTGTATACGCAGTTACAATTTGTAATTCAATTAATGATCGCCGAAACGAAATAAATACGTTTTATAATTCGAATACGACTCGCGAGTAAATTTCTAAATTTAATCAGCATTTCTCTGTTATTACATTAATCTGGACGGTCTATACACGGATTCGGTAATATTTTTCCCGCTCGAAAATACAACTGTTTATATATATATATGTATATTGATCGTTTGTGCGAAAAATACATTCGAAAATTTATCCTTTTACTCGTACTTAACAACTTTGACAAAATCAGATATAAATATTTGTTAATAATAAAAAATACAATGTTTTAAATAACATATTACACTCTGACTATTTACTTTAGTAATACGCAGAGTATCCCACATAGAACTGACAAATACAATAGCATTTTGTTGTTTTCAATACATTTATATATAATAATCAATAAAACCATGCGTCATAATTATCGTATATTTTATTTTTTTACAATAAAAATGTTTCAAAAATCCTCTTTAATAAAAAAATTTTAAAAAAAATCATAAATTCGTAAAATTTCTAATGCATTAATTTTTGATTCTGCAAAAAAAAAAATGTAAGTAAACTTAAAGTGACTCGTTTATCTTTAGTTGTAAAAAATCTAAAACATAATAACTGTAGCGCTGCAGTAATGCTTTAATAATTATAAAAGAAAATTATTTAGAAATTGAAAATAAAATTTATTGCGTTTGACAAATCTCCGTGGGGCACGAACACTATCTGTATATATATATACACCGACAATTCGGTGTCATTTTACATTTTAAAAATCGGCATAAAAAATTTAAACGCGTTAAATGAATTACGCAATACGTGTACACACGTTAACGATGCGCAATTTTTTGTGTTGTACATTTTTATCGTGTATTTACATTTACAGATTCGACGAATTTTCTACCAAACGAAAAACGTTACGAGCCACGCTATTTATATTATATAATTATATGTTAACGCAAAATAGGGTTTGTTTTAAACGTATATTTTACCGTGTAACCTTTGCGACAATCTTTTTACATTTAAAAAGCATCAAAATCCATAAATAAATTGTTCTATTGTACGACGAGATAATTTCATTGTTTAAAATGTAAATTAAAAACTTAATGTTTCTACATGTATACAAAACGGTCGCTTATTTTAAATTTCGTCGACTTGATGTACTCTTTTAAGAAACTTATTAGCTACAGCGGCCACAATATTATATTATGCTATTCACTTTCGCGTAGATAAAGATTTTCATTCGTCCTTGGAGCATAAATTTTATTTACGAAAAATGTCTTTGAAAACGTATTGTTTATTGTAAAATCTGCGTGCTTACTAAGGGATGAAGCAAGTGTAGATTTTTTTCAGCATTCGTTTCAAGCCTTTTTGCTTTAATAATTTCTGTGCGATATACTACGTGCAAAAGATCATTTTGGTATTAAAAAAAAAAAAAAAAGTGTTGGGAACAATATATTATTGTGGAAACAACAAACAAGCCAGATTTACAGATTCGTCGATTTTAAATATAGAATGCGATATAGTAATAATACTGTATAGTCTTAGAATAATAATGATGAGCAGACAATAATTATAACGATGCATATAGTTTTGGAATGATAATAATGAGCACGCAAATTATAATGACGTGAATTATATACGACGTTTAAAATATGTTATTTCTACGTTTTAAGAAATAAAATGTTTAAAAAGCGAGCTGCGTGTTGCAATGGATGTCGCCTCGAATGGAACACGCTTAGCCGGTGATTTCAACTTTTCACTATTTCTTTAAATTTGAAAGCAAAGATAAATCATTTTATTCGAAAAATAATTCTGAGCGACACTATTTTAATTCATTATTAATACGGTAATTGATTTTAATATTAATAAAATGTTTTTAAATATATATATATAGCAAATCTTTCGAAACATTTTACAAATCGTCTACGCCGACAGGTTTGCGGGTTATTTTATAATTCTTGTCTTGTTTTCCATAAGGTTTTGGAAAACAACAAAAGTATCATAATTTGCTACAAGAACGTGTGTCATATCCGAGTACTTTTCCTGTACGAAAAAAATGTTCGCCGACAAGATTTAATAACAAATACGTCGTTCTAAAACAAACGCCTTCTTCTTCGCTTCACTTCACTAATCTAAAACACGTAACAAATGCGAATAAAACAATAAAAGCAGTTATCAAATTTGCTTAGAAAAAAACGCGATGATGATATTACCCAGAGTTACATTTGTACTTATCTACTTATTATAATTATTTTATCTAGTAAATTAATTATTCGGAAAGAACAAAAAATTTAAAATAAAGATAAAACGCGTGATGCTGACTCCGACACATCACCTAATGACGAAACTATCAGATACCAGGTGGCGTCCGAGTCCAATTAATTGCGAAATAAGGTGTACTCCTGAGAGTAGTGGAAGGCGGAAAACACCTTTGAACAATTTTACCCGAATCTCGTCGGTCACGAATATACTTACAGTTATTACACGCGACGTAATTTATTTATTTTGCATAATAAATACGTATAATTAATTATTTTTACGACGTATTATTTGAAGAGTACAATATTACTGTCAAACGAGTGAAATAACGTAATACGCGCCGATCGATCGAAAAAAACAGTCCATTGATCTATACGGATATTTTTTTTTTGGGGGAATGGTCTATGATATTACGGCGATTAAAAAAAAAGTACTATTTATTTACTGCCGGTTATCCGGTTTGATAAAAATCAAATAATATTTTATATCAACTTAAACAATATTAAAAACACGCCACACATATTTATATGTATACACACATGTTTATTTCGTGATTTTTTTAAATAACTAAAATTAGTGAAATATATTTACGTATATTATAGATATTTTATGTATTAAATCTAAAGTCTCGAAAAAAGAAAAAAGAATTATAAATTAATAAATAAAATTATATATTATTAAACCAGTTAAAAAAAAAAAACGTTATATAATAATATTATTATTGTTCGCTGCGCGCGCGCCGATGAGAAATATAATATTTGATTTTAAAATATTTTTTACGAAAATATTTTAGAAGAAAATTTTAAAACATCGAAATCACTTACAGGCCGCAGTTATTGTTGTACGTATACGAGCTGGACAATTAGATCTTTTACGTCCGTCAAAAATCGTTTTGATTCGACGGCACTATAGAAGTGTCTAGGCTCCCAGTCGAAAACTGAGAATTTATCAAATTTCATTGCATTAGTTTTCGTAAAAATGTTAGGAAAAAAAAACGTCATCGATTAATAATTATAATACACAAATATAATCGTCTCACTCAAATGATTGTTACCGCGAGCAGCGAGTGAGAAATGAAAAAAAATAACACTATGTATAATTATAATGTAATACGAGATGAATTATAACAATTACAAAATATAAAATTGTGTAATATTTTATTTTAAGTAAAATTACTCGTTTCTATTTGCATAGGTTTAAAATTTCAAAGTGTGCAATTTAAATTTTTGAACAATTAAATGTAATATTAAATACTGTTAATTTTAAAATAATTAGTTCAAAGACTGGAATATTGATAAGTTCGTGGTGTTTTGTATTTTAGAACTTTTTATGGAAAGGCATATATGTTTTATGGGGCCACTTCATGCCCCAGGGCCCAATATTCTTTTAATCCGGCCCTGTCTGTCTCATAAGTATACACGTAAAACCGTCAACAGAGATCGCGTTTTTTTTTCGATTTGTCTTCTTTCGCCGGAGATTGTACAGATAGTATGAAACGAGAAAGAAATTGTGTGTTCAATTTAATAAATTACCAATAATATTGACGGCAATTATTAATCGCCGTATTGTAACAAAAATGTTATCGTCCAAACGTAACTTGACGAATATTGAGACAATGATTTATGGTGTATATACGTCATATACTGCGTATTTATTGGTATACTATAATAATAATAATAATAATAATAATAATAATAATAATAATAATAATAATAATAATAATAATAATAATAATAATAATAATAATAATAATAATAATAATAATAATAATAATAATAATATTATTATTATTATTATTAGTGTTATACGGTACAGAAGGACGAGGAGTATATTGTAACGAGGAGGAATAATTTCTTTTACAATGTATTCTACCCCGCCGATACGTCGTAATATTATTACGGAGTTTTGATAAATGTTTTATTCCATATATATATAAATATATGCTGACGGGGTTGTGTGCTGACAATAAAATTCACTGTTTTAATCTCGCAGAGACGAGTCGCGATTTGTTATATCTGCGTGTATATATCTTGTTTCAGCTCCGAGGCTTTTGGTTTTTTTTTGCTTTTTTAATAACGCGATTGGAATTCACGTTTTTTTTCGCGGATTAGTTCGATTCGATACGGTGAATGATGACGGAAAGGGGAAAATCAATCCGAGAGGAATCATCACGAGTCACTGCAACCTCAAACTGAGAATATTGCTGTACCACTGTGTACACTATTATAACTACTCGACAAGAAATAAACAATAATACGAGATGAAAAAAAAATCGGCGATTTTCTTTAAATTCTCAAAAAAAAAAAATGTAACTTTTTACTCGCTTTTTTTAGATTTTATCAGAAATTCGATTGGTGTCATTGATTTGGAAATGTTCAATTACAAAATGAAGTATACTTCATATCTATTCTACCATTGCGAAACTGCCATGAGTTTCAAAAATATATACTATTTGCCAAAAAAAAAAATTAAAATTGATGAAATAACAATATTGTATCACATTAAAATGTGTGATTAATGATTTATGTTAGTATATTTTTACGCCGTTCGAATTTATTTTTCTATCTGAATACGTGTTTAATAAATGCGTAATATTTATAGCGTTTAAAGCTTAAAATATTTTAAAATTATTTTTTAAAAAGGGGTAACGAGCCGCGGGTGACGCGGGATGACGCTCAAGTGAATTACTCGGATTAAGTTTTAGAGTTTCGTTATTACCATAAATTTTTAAGCAATTATAAATCGCGTTGCATTCAATAAGACGATTCTGCTTCGGTATTATTTTTATTATTTAACAAATTTAATTATTTAATATACAATAACGAATGTTGACAAAATCGCTTTTTAGCCGTTTCTAACACAATTTTCGGTAGTTATTTTGGTCGCTTTTGCCGCCTTTAAAAACTATTGCGAAAATAGTTTTTCTTCCGATTTTTGGATTGTTCTGAATTACACATAAGTAAGCTACTGAGAAAATCGAAAAACGTTTCAAATAATATACTAAACGATTTGCTACCGGAACGTAAAGCATGACGTTATCGTCCGAGCATTCTTTCAAGTCGAACATTTTTACACAGGAAAAAAAACTTTATTGTAAAACCAATAGCTTCCTCGCTTCGCTCTCAGAATCTAAAATCCATCCCAAACGGAGTTTTTAAGAGTACACCACTGTGATAAGGACGAATAATTTTTTTTTATAAATAGTAATAAATTATTAGCGAATAAATCCGATATTATAACGAGGTATTTTTTAAATAACATACAAGTAAATGATCGCAAAGTATCGAGCCACCGGGGAATGTTTCGGTTTTCCACCGTCCCAGTCTATAACTGGGCGTCGAAAAGTTTATAAAAAACAAAAAACCGTTGCTATAAAGCCGAACCTGACCACTTCACTGAATAATAATTTACTCCGTGATTAAAACATTGATTACGAAAAGCTATCAACAGGGACAGTATGAAAAAATACACTATTTGGTTTAGAAAAAGAACAACATAAAAAAACCATTGCATTAGACATTTTTTTCAAAAATATTTATATAGAAATAAAAGGCGTGATGATTCGATGCTAGAATTTATTAACGACTTCCGAGAGTTAAAAATTTATCAGAAATGTAAACGTGAAGCGGTTCAATTAAATGCGTCTAAATCCTTATATTTAAAAAAGGATTAAAAAACTACTTAATAACAGTGAATACATATTACGGCATAATATATAAATCCGTTTAATAAAGAATGATTTCTTTATGAATATTTTATTTAATCGCAATAACATTTTTCTAATTCCAAATACGATATAAATTACAAAACGTTTATTCATTTTGCGTGTGTCATCGACATTAGATATGTATTTTCGGGAAAATTTTAAATCATTTTTTTTTTTTTTAAACAGACTCATATAGATCAGCGGCGAGTTAAATAATATACACTTCAATTAAAATTATTTCAAACGGTAATAGTTCGTACTAAATATTATATTATTTTATCAATAAAATTTGCAAAATTGTTAAAAACGGCGGATATAATATTTAGTCGTTTAATTGAAAGTTTTTTTTTTTTCAAATTTAGATACTTTTATTACGTAGCAAAATTATCGTCAGCGAAAATAAATCAGTTTACATTAATTGTGGTATAACTTCTTTTTGTTATCAATAAGGATTGAAAAAAAATTTTTAACTAAGAAAAATCGTCGATCATTTTTTTTTTTTTTTTTTCATTTTTCCCTGTCCAACTGCCCACTTAAATCCCAGTAGAATAAATCTGTACGCTATACTTCTGCATATATAAACACGTATTGGTCGTAAAAAAAAAAAATATGACTATGACTATAAACATTTAATAAAACGAATAAAATCCTGCGAATACCACTTATCATAATATTTTATTTTACCGATAAAAACATATTATATGATACAACAACAACAACGAAACGTTATGTCGAGAGAAAAAAAATATGCTGAGTGTAATTTGTAATAAATTGTAAGTGTATAAAATAGAATTTTATAGATTTAAAAAATAAAACGATATATATGCAGTACGTGAGTGTATTGCGAAACGTCACGACAGGCCGAAGCATAAAATTATCATTTGTTTCGCAAAAGAGCCGAAAAGAGAGAAAAAACACAACATTATAGTAGCAAAACCAATAAAATCGTAATTTTATTGCTATAATTTTTATTTTAAGCGTACAATAAATAATGTAAAGTATTGAACAATTTTCAATCCGAACCGCCAAATCGTAGGTTATAATCAACTCCACGAATACAAATTATTCTGTATTTGTTACATTATTTTAATTAAACTCAAGAAGAAGAAAAAAAAAACTGTACAAGAGCACTTTCGAATATTGTTTTCTGAACAAATAATAACTGAATATTAATTACGTACGTGTAATTAGTAATATAAATGTAAAAAAATAATATTTAATCTGTAGTGTTTGTACACAAATAAAATTAATATTAAAAGAGTGAAAAATATTTTTTTTTTAGATTCTGAACGAGGCGAAAACATATCGGTTTTACAATGACGGATGTGTTTTTCTTTAAATACATATTTTTTTATTTTGTCTGTGAATACTTTTTCGTGGAGAAAGATATTCGTTACTTTCCGGAAACAAATTGTATTCAGTTTGTACTCAATTTGACACATTTTTCCCAGCCGTTTCCTTACGCACAGTTAAAAACAAAAATAATAATTTTTATTAAACGTATTTTGTATTTAGATTAATATTCATTCCGTTCGATTGACAAACAGTGCGTTTGTAAATACACGCGTCACAGAGTCAGTCGTAGAATATTTATTTTTAATTTTTATATTAACGGTTTTAAATATAAATACCGAATATAAATGAGATTCAAAAACCTTTTCTGTTTATTTTTGATACGCAATATAATACTTATATTACGATAAGTATGAGACGGATAGCAAATTGTAAACGAATGAACGAAAATTCGTTTTGGTCGTTTAATACAAAACAGACTTACTTTTTTTATAATTATAGATATCAAATATAGGCGCAAATTTTAAATCGTTGTTGATTTTTTATATAAATTTCTGTGTGTACGTATTACATCAATGTATATAAATGTATAGTAGTAACAAAAAATATCACTATCATTACTATATATAATATATATATATATATACATAAAACATTTATATTATTTTTTTCGACTTTATCGACGTTATTTTTATTTTTCCATTTTGTACGTTTTATTGTTTTAGATCCGTTTTCACGAAAAATCTGCACACGTTGTTAATATTTTATTTAATGTAGCCGATATTATTATATAACGTAACAAAAATTTTTAATAAAAAAAATTGACATTTCATATTTTACAGTTGTTTTTTTCTCCAAATGTTTTTGTTTTACTTCTACGTGACATTCATTGCGCGAGAAAAAAAAAATTGAAATTTACAATACCCAAACACCGGTTGACACCGAATCAATTTATTTCGGCCTTATACGATACGTTATAACTTCTTCGTTGAGTATTTCGCGTACGTAATTGAAAACAATAGCAACCGGGCTTGTTGGCCCGTTTTTAGTAAAAAAAAAAAAAAAAAAGAAGAAAAAAATTAGTCGAAAATTAATATTCAAACTAAATTTCGTTAAAACCTATCTGGCGTCTAATGCCATAAGAACTACGGAGATGGACGACAAATGTCTGAAACGCTTATAACATACAATCAGCGTTCCGATACTTTATATTATGTGTTTTCGACGATCCGAACCGTAAAGTCACAAACGACCTCCTTACCGCGTATACCGCGGGCCGCGAAGTATTCAAACTCCGTTTCTAAAGTTTTCGCCGCGTTTCCCAATCGTTTCAATATGCCCTATCCTAATCCTTTGATTGCTCACCTAACATCATCTGATGATCATCCGAAAAATCATCTTAGTAGCCTAAACCCAAATGGCGCAGAGACTTTTTAACCTAATGACTATAATTATTATAGTCGCGGAAGGAGGAGTTCCGTCTCGTCGCGGTTTTCTGCACTGGCGCGAAGTTCGTCTGTATATTTTTACGTTTTACTTAATATATTAAATATTTAAATATTTCTAATCCAAAAAAACGAAAAATAAAAATGTTCGATTAATCGCACACGTATAAACGGGATATGCACACAAATTATTATAAAAATCTGCACACAACTAAAAAAACTAAACCAATCCAAAATACTTGATTCCAAAATTATGCGTGTTATAATAAGGAAAACCCGCGTATATTTTATACAAAATAAATTATCAATAAACACATAAGAAATACCTACATTTAACAGTGTTGATACTTATCTAGATAATATTTTTTTTATCTATTATCTCGTCTAGATGAATTTTTTTTACTTATCTGAAAGTTATCTTAGATAAAAAAAAAATCATTATCTTTCTTGTAATTATCTAGATAAAAAAATGTTAACCAATTTAATTATTTTTTTAGTATTTTTGCAATAAATAAGAAAAAAATGACCTGAGCAATGGGCATGTATATTATATACCCCTTTTAATAACTGCAATAACACGATTATTCAAATAATTTATAATTTTTATTTTATATTTTATCTAGATAAATTTCACTCATCTATTATCTTATCTAAGATGATTTAAGCATATGACAACTTTATCAGCATCTAGATGGTTTTTAGTAAACAATCTTTTATCTTTATCTCGATAAATTTTCAGTTATCTTGTCTCAACACTGACAGTTAAATAATCGACAGAACAAATTTTTAGAGTACAAAAATCGTTGGTATCAGCTATTAATAGAAGGATTTTTATTTTATATTTTTACTATAATATTCGTTATACGGTAATATATTGTTGTCAAAAAGGGGTCGGGGAGAAAAGCAGCTTAAAAAAAAGCAAGTAAAAAAATACATATATACATTAAAAAAAACAGCAAAGCAGAGGTGAATAGAAAGCAATTTATAATAAATAAAAACCATTTTCGAAATAAAGCAAGTTGTACGAATAATATAAAAAATATATATTGAAATTGACCTGTAAAACGGGACGAAAAGCTGAAATAAAGGACAATCCTGTAACAAAAAAAAAAAAAAGGACGTATGGTCCCTCTAGACTAGCGCAACATAATACGAGACGATGACAAATATTGCAAGCGGGTTTTCGAATAATAATAATAATAAAAAAAAAACCTGACGTCGCCATACAAAATTCAAGACGACAGCGTCACTCTTTCCCACGATTTAAAACAATTAATTTTAAAAAATGGCCCGCGTCGACCGACTAACGCAACAATGCGATGTAATCAATTATTCTCTTTGCACAAAGGAATACACGTTTTCTACCTGAATGGTTTATTACCTACAACAGTGTGTGCAGAATGGAACCTTGTAAATTATATAAAACAAGATTGGCTCTCCGATTATACTCCTAAGTACGCGGCAAACTTTCATTGCTGACCCGACCTGCGTAATATTCGCGTTGCAGAAAAATAAAGAACTACGAATCGCACTTTATTGATAGAAACGCGTAAAGAAAACGGTACCTGCAGTGTTGAAATCAAGTCAAAAATATAAAATAACTAATTTAGATTTACACTTAAACAGAAACGAGTGATATTAATAGTTGCTAAGAGGGAATTACTTAGATAACGTTTCAAAATTTTGTTATTACTATACATTTGGAAGTAATTATACATTATTGCATTCAATAAATCGATTCTGAGTGGAGCTCCGGTGTAATATTGCACTTATTTGTCAAAAAATTTACAGTAGCGACTAATAAACAAAATAAATTGTGACTTATGATTTTCAAGATTTTTTGAATATAAAGTTGAAATAACGTAGGACTCATGTATACAATTTGCAGCCCTTAAAACAAAAAATTTCCTCATTTTACGACTTAAATAGCTCAACATCTAATAATTATTGCTAATAACAGCCCGGAATCGAATGACATTTTTTACACACACACACACACATATTCGGTGTAAATTTCAAGAATCTTGGACCATTATTTTAGTAATTTTTTGTACTGCTTTTAAAACTATATTGAGATAGTATGGTTTTTTCAATTGTATGGGTTCATTTGATAATTACGCATAAAAGGAAACTATATTGAGAAAATTCAAAAACGTTTCAAATAAAATACAAACTAGATGACAATTTTCTACCGGAACTTAACACATAATGAGATCATTCGAGCATTCTTTCTAATAAAAATTAACATCCTTGTAAAACCAATAGCAATAGTAATTGTCTGAGTTTTATTACTATAGAGAAAAAAAATCAAATATTTATTTGTATGCATACGTATTATGTGTAAAAGTAACGTCCAGGGGGGGGCGATCGCCCCCATCGCCCCCCCCCCTAAAAACCGCCACTGACGCGGGTGCGAAATTTGATACACAATTATATTTCTATTACACGGTCTATGCGTACGCGGGTGCGCTCGGAGTATTTTTTTCATTCGTAATATTTACATACGCACGCGGGTGCGAGATTAGAGAGTTTCTGCGACTCGTAAAAATTACGAGAACGAGAACGACAGAAACACAACGCGAAAAACTAGTTTTTGCGATCCGTGTACGAGAAACACGTAATAATATATTGAACTATATTGTTGACATTTTTGAAGTAACAAATTTTAGCTGCAGTTGTCTATTTAAATTAAATAAAAACAGCCAAACAATTTCGAACAAAATCCTAGAGCTTTACCAACGTATAAAAATACGTACAGAATATTGATCCATTTCATTATCGTCTCTAATAAAATTTCGTCGTAACATTTAAATGTTTAATATACGATTTACTTCATTCAAGCGTAAATACTCTTTTTGGCCGTCGGGTAGTGTTTGTTATTTCGTTCATTTCACATCAACTTCAAATCGTGTACACTGTACACATTTAATTTTAAAATATTTCGCAGAGCGAATGTATTATGCTGAAATATATAGAGACACTTTTACGTGCACATTTCCCCCTCCCCTCTTACAAAATATATTATTTTTCTTATAATAATTATTTACTGTGTTTTATGCCCGCCGGCGTGTATTCAAGTGTATTCGAATATAAATATTATTATTATATAATAATAATAACTAATACCATCGTTACCCCACGAGCGTTGTCCGGGTTAAAGAGAGTTATATTATTTCAAATATCTCTTCTATAGACACATAGTTTAGGTTGAAAAATAAAACGTTACAGATGTCAAGACATATAAATTGGTGGTGGGGGGGGTTATGTTGACACTAATTTCGTCTCCCCCATATTATATTAACGAACATGAAATCAGCAGTAATAATCGTCGTCACGTTAAATGACGTTAAATTTCGAGACGATTACAATTTGTAATATAAATATAGCACACGATTTACTAATTCCGATTAAAAATTACTGAAAAACGCCGAAAAATAACATGGAAATTTACAACCGAATAGTTACGTCACGATTTACTTGGAAGACATCGCGTTCCAGTAGAAAAATTTAAAAGTTGATTACTGGTGAAAAGCGTCGTTCGTAAAATCAATACGTTCCATCACTTCGCCTCGTATTCTAAAATAAAATAAATCTACAAAAATACTGCACTATTCTCTACACGGAAAAACTCGCCTCGGACCGTTTTCTTCGAATGCGTGATGTAAAATAATAATAATAATAATAATAATAATATTGTTCTTACTTGGAACAATGGCGTTTTATGTAAAACAGTTATGAACGTTCGGAATTCAAATGACGCCATAGTGATCGTTGTATTTCAACGTAAAGTGATAACTATATATATATATATATATATATATATATATATATATATATATACTGTAAAAGGTGAGTATAATCTGTTGAACACTAAACACCGAATGACAAGAAACGCTACGGATTTTTACACGATTAGCTTACGCCGTTTGTTTTACGCAAAAGTCGAGATTTATTACGTTTACTCTGCAGAGGACGTGTTGTTGAATTTTTTTATTTCCGTCTAACGGTCGATATGATGGCGAAATCACACTACGCGATATTCTTTATAAGAGTGACTATTTAAGAGATTTTGGATTGTATTGAATTTCAGCGCACGTTACAAATTTTAGAGAGCTCTCTCTTTCTCTCTCTCTCTCTCTCTCTCTCTCTCTCTTCGTCGGTTCTGCCTGTAATATTACAATATTTTCGAGTGCGATTTATCTGTTGAAAAAAATAAAAAAAATTCTTTTAAACGTTATAAATAACGCTCGTTTACGTCGCGTTGACAAATCAATTTTTCGACAAGAAATATCGAAATAACGAATTAATAATCGTTTTATTATACTGAAAAAAAATCACTTTAATACGATTAAAATACGTAATAATTTACTCACTTTACTTTTGACGTGGAAAATCAATACTAACGACATGAACTACGTTAGTAAATTTAAAGTAATAACGATATTAACAAATATTTTGTACAATAACAGAAGAATTATTTGAAGACAATAACAAATAATGACGACAAATTGATATTTATCGTGGTTATGAAAAATACATTGTAATCGTACAATTTTGTGTACGACCTATTAAAAATTTATTTCGAATTTTTTTTTTTATGAAATTTTCATGTTCGTTTCGGAAAATACTTTTGTCGTAAGCCCAACGCGAATTCCATAACGCCCACTCGGGTCACGATCGTAATAATTTTTAAATGCAATAAACGGAAAAAAAAAAATCGAAGCATTTTCATTCGAAAGTTTAAACTGCTTAACTACCGCGTTTACGTTTCGCGCAAACGACTTCGGAAATACTAAGAAGAAGTAGAAAAACGCTAAACGTTATTCTTCTATTGTTTATTTTTATCGATCGTACGATGTATTTTTAATCACAATTCTTATCTCGGATCGATATATAGTACAGTTATGACATAAATACAAACCGAAAACATTTGCTTAGATTAGGATGACTGACCATATTTAAAAAAAAATAAATAAAAAACAGGACAAAATAATTTCAGTAATACGTTTAAAGTAATATTTATTTAATAAGTTATTATAGTTTTTTTTTTATTATTAATTTTTCATAATTATACCAATATTATTAACTTTATAAGTTATATGTATACATTATATTTATTTCCATTCTTAACCGTAACAAAACTAATACTTAACTGATTAAATTTTTTATTATTTTTCATGAATACAATTGCAATTACTGTCGTAATCTATAACGAATATTTTTGTCAACAAATTTATTTTATTCAAAAATAAAATAAAATTTTAATTTCTTTGTTAAAACTATAAAACATTAATACCAATTTCATTTAATAAAATAAGAATGAATACGGAATAATTGGCATCGACATAAAAAAAACAGGACAAAAAGCGTCCTGAAAGAATTTCGTCAGGACAACAGGACACCAAGCTGGAAAAAAGGATAAGCCTGCATAAAACAGAACGTATGGTCACCCTAACTTAGGTACATTATTTATATCATAGTGTAATTTATTTGTCCCCGTTTCGGGACTATATCGTTATCAGTTGTCAAATGAAATCAGTTAATCTACTATAACCGTATTTATTAGTAGGACAGATTGGTTTAATTTTTAATTTTTATTGCCAACGGTTTGCTCGTCGACACATTTTATCCGAACACATTCGAGACGAGCGTCAGAATGAAGCCTAGAATGAGCGGAGACGAAAACATTTCAGATTTCCTATTATAATAATTTTTGAAAAATGTACAAATTAACGATATAATTTTTTTCATACAAAAAAAAAATCAAATAGATGATTAAAAAAAAAAAATATATGTATTTTAATAGTATTTTGTCAATTAAATACTGATATATTTGAATTTTCAATTAACTATTAACACGATATAAGAAAATATAGGTAACTTAATCGAAGCAAATTAAAAATAAATCAGTAGCTTACTCATATCTTCCTATATTACACACCAGCTAGAGACTAAACTGTGCTTTAAGTTAATAATCACAAATATATCGTACTTCTATGCAGTGTTGATAATGAAGTAAGAAAAGTATATACATGTATCTAGACAAAGATAAAGATACAGTATAGATTAAACGCATCATTCACGTGGTCTTATCCTACAGTGTGGCCTCTTTACATCACATGGATTTGCCATGACTATTTTCACGACACTTTCCTCCGTCCTCCTGGACGCATGGTGTCCTGTCCATTCTAACTCTTTACTACTTAAGGAAATTACTGACGTTCATCTTGTTGTACGACTTTCGTAAATCGTCGCCCTCTGTCCTTTCTCATATCTCCGCGACCATATACTTTTCTTGAAGTTCTCGAGTCTCAAATCCCCGCAATTTTTCTTCATAATCTCTGCTGTTTTTATTAGTATAATTTTATTTTATAAATACATTCCAGATACAAATACGCATATTATTATCCTGACGTAGTAAAAATTACTTACATTCGTTTTTGAAATTTAATAATTTTAATATTATATAATCACGCTTTAATAATTAAAAACATTTTTTTTTTGTTCTTTTTTAGAACAATAATAGCGTAATAGCGTGATTTTAATATTAATTTATTAATATAGTGGTACGCACTTTTCCACAAGGGCCAATTTAAAATTTATTAGCACTGCAGTGCATATGACTCACAATTTACTTCCACGCTTTACTCATAATATAATATGTTATACGTCCAAGCCTTTCAATTTATCAGTTCATAAAACGGTCAATTTTTAGCTCTAGTCACGAAACGCACGGTGGTCGTTTCATGAGCCGAAACTGGTTTTTGGACCACATACCACAGTGATAACAATGTTAAATAATTTCTAATAAATTAATTATTACATAAATACTCTACACAAATATATTATATATTATTACTTTTAAAATTTGTCATAAATTATGTCATAATACAAAACAAATATAGGTAAAAAGTAATAAAATAAGAAACTAATTCATAATTAAAACGTATTTTTGTAATGAACTTAGCTACATATAATACATTGTACATATACATATTTTACAAGTCATAATCACGGTGTTTGCGGTGATGAAGTAAATAATTGCTTAACACAAATTGTATAGGTTTGAAGCAGTCATATGCAGAAGTACGAATACGTTGTAAAATTCGTACAAGTGACAAGCATTCAAAATACAAAATCGATTAAAATAATTATAAATCCTACAACTCTAATTATTATTATTATTATTCTATATAACTACTTATATATGACTTAACTACGACTGACAATGAATAGTAATTTAAGTTCGTCCATAGGAAACAAATAGTTAGAAAATAAACAACATTTCATATTCTCTGTATATGTGAAGATATATTTAAAAAAAACACCGATAAAAAACAAATAAATAGGTTATACCAGATCTGATATCTCTTTATATACGTGTATATTTGTTTTGTGCACGTTTTAGTTCGATTTATTTTCTCGTACGCAGAGTTCCAACCCAGGGGAAATTTCTCAACTTCCAAATAAATTTAAATTGTGCAACTGACTTTTGACTTTATATATGCTTACAAACCATACATATCTATATATATATATATATATATATATATATATATATATATGTATGTATACATTTTGGTGGAAACGAAATTTATTTCCATACCACAATATTGGTTTATTTCAATTTGTCGCGATACCGTTTTATCGAGAACACAATCAAAGAGAAGTATCAAATAAAAATAGGAGTTTTCTTTTTTTTTTTAACATATCAACTAATTTTCATTTTATTTAATATTTATTTAATGTACCGGAATGTAGTTTTACGTTTAAAACGTGTCTGTTAAATCATTAAATGTTTTAATATTAATGAAACGCCCATTGTATTATTGTAATTGATAATATTTAGCGTCCATATTCTCTTCTTTTTATACGTATACATTTTAAATGATTATTTTGTTTTTTTTTTTTTGTACAATTTATCTGTTGTGTTTATATTTTAGTAAATTTTTCAAGTTAACTCGTATAACGCATTATTATATATTTGAATATGATTGAGACACTTATGACTGTTTACACTAATATTATGAAACTCAGAATCGCAAAATATTATATACTTTTTACCACGTATACGTATTTCGACAACAGCGTTGTCATCACCAGCGCGAACAACATACTAAAAACGTTATGCTAGATACACCCGTATTTATACAGTTCATATTCGATGATGTCACCAAAAACATCGCGGCAGCCGACCGTGAGTCATCGACCACGCCCTACCGCGATTCGATGCCGACGCAATCTGGTTTACATTAATTTTAGTACCGAATTTTTTAAGGGACTTAAGTCCCAGTTTAACCAATTATTTTTATTTTTTGACATTTCTATGGCTTCTCTTATATTTAATTCCTTATAATTATAAAATTCAACGTAAGGAATGCGATAAATGCTATGTTGGCCAAACAAAAAGAATTATAGATATTAGGTTTAAAAAACATTTGACGAATATCAAAAAACAAAAAGACGACAAATCTCCTGTTGCGGATCACTTATTGAATACTAACCATGATATCAGATCAGTAAAACTTTTAAAAAATGTAAATAATTATAAGGAATTAAATATAAGAGAAGCAATAGAAATGTAAAAAAATAAAAGTAATTTGTTAAACTGGGACTGAAGTCCCTTACAAAATACGTTACTAAAATTAATATAAACCAGATGGCGTCGGCATAGACTTGCGGAAAGGCGTGGTCGATGACTCATGATCGGCTGCTGCGATGTTTTGGTGACGTCATCGGATATGAACTGTATAAATACGGGTGTATATAGTATAACGGTTTTAGTATGTGATTCGCGCTGATGATGACAACGTTGTTGTCGAAATACGTATACGTGGTAAAAAGTGTATATTATTTTGTGATTCTGGGTTTCATAGGTTACTTTTAAAAGTAAAATGTAATTTTTTGTTACAATTGAATCGATGATTGCAAAAACGTCATGAGTCAATTATTTAAAACTTTTGGATAGGAACTTTTGGAACGACACAATTCATTGACTAAAGACGTGTTCGCTCTCAACCAGATTTTTCGGTTGTAATTTTATAGATAAAAAAAGTATAACTTAAGGCGTTTTTACACTCAACGCATAGAAACACATGACTAGTATACGTTTTTACTAATATCTCAATTTCATAAAATATTTAACTCGTGACGTTTCTGCAATCATCGATTCCAATTATAGAATCTCCATAATTAATAATTACATATAATTATAACTTATAATGTCGTATTGTCGTTAACTGAATTTTGTGTCAAAATGGAAAAAAAACTAGTAACTTTTAAACTAAGAACTTGATACTTTTTTTTTAACTTGAAAATAAACGCTAACTTCAATTTCTTATAAAAAAAAAATAAAAAACATAAATCCAATTTTTTTCAAATCAAATTTTACTTTTCCTGATAAAGTTGCATTTGATCGACACGTGATTATGCGCCAACGATAATATTATATAATTTTAATATTTCCAGTAGGTGTGTAACGGAATTTTATATATATATATATATATATATATATATATATATGAGATTTTTAAAGGCGATGTTCGTATAATTATTTTACCGAAAAATATATCGAGAGATGTTTAAAAAAATATTAAATTGTTAATTTGAGAGCCCTTTTCCCACTATAAATTCATAAAAACTTTCCTTATTAATATTATAATAATTGTGCAAAGATTTTTTCACGCCATTAAGGACGGTTTCTGCCGCTTACGGCGCTGCAGATTATTCTAGATTTATTTCGTATTCGTTTTAAAGTATTTTTATTTTTTTAATTATAAATCCAATATTGCTTCAGATATTTAAAATATATGTGTATCGACTTAAAAATAAATAAATTTTAAATAGTAAAGCCGATATCATGCTCTTTTGCAATCTCGATATATGTGGAGAATAAATATTTTTTCTGAAAATGTAGGTACGCGCGCGATAACCAGCAATATCGAACGGACGACTCACCACAGCTGCGTATAATATGAAATAGCTTTAAATGAAGAAAATCAAAGTGCAAAAACAGCATTTCACGTTGAAATAAAATAACTTTTTCGGTTTTTCACCGAAACCATTCAATCGACGTCAGTACAGTTATACCATCGACACCAAACAGAATAATATTTTTTAATAGAATTAAAAAAAAAAAAACAATTTTCCGTCTCGCTGTCCAATACGATGAAAACATTTAAATGTTCTAAGAGAAAATCGTTGAACGACACTAATATGCAGTTAAATAGGAGGAAAACGATTTTAATGCCGCACAAAATAAAATAACTTTTAAAGAAAACATCTTACAACAAAACCTTTTGAGTTTAATGTACTCGTGTATATACTTAACGTTCAACACTTATACCAGTGCACGCGTATATTAGCTGTGTACAACTGTCATTTGACAATCTATTTTATTTATCTTACCGACATTTTTTTTTTTTTTCATTTCGTATTTCACGAATTTCTACATCCGTTGATTAATGTGTTTTTTTCCACTTTTCGATTTACCATCGTCTTCTTTTTTTCTTTTGGACTCTTAAAAAACAAAAGTCGACTCGGCATATTTAAACTAAACGGAGTAACAAACGGGAAAGAGGGAAAAGATTCGACGTGAGATATATCGATTGTATTGAAGTAGAAATTAATTATGGAGGTCTCGCGTTTTCTGCTAGTGAAGAGAAAAAGGCAGAAAATAATAAATTCCACTTTAGCTTTGCAATAATAATATATATAACTCTATAATAGTCACTTCTCGCGGTGAGCAATATAAATCTGTTTTGTGAATGACGGTATCGAAGTATACCTATGGTTTAATGTTAATTTTATGAAATACGTATATTGTATATAAAAACACGAACCTTTAGTAATATTTGACTGAATTTTAATGATTTAGATAATGATCCGAAGCTTGTAACTCTCAATAAAACTCGTTTTCATTGCAATTAATCGAACAATTTTATAACCGCTAAATTATTGTCGAAGATATGTGTTTATTAAATCGTAGACGTATCTCGAAATTTTTATACATACACACAGGATAACACATTTCAGTTCGAAATCGCGGGTACCGCTTAAATTGCACCACTCTCTAACTAAACATATTTTGTTATTTCACAATAAAGTACAATTTAAATTTCCATTCAATTAATATTATTTACTTCATCGATATTTTATCACACGTTTTTATGAACGACAAATATTCTATTCTATTCTATTGTATCAAAAGGGGTAAAATGTTATGTTTTATAGCGTAATATTATAAAATATAATCTTACTATTTGCAAATTATGTATATACATATATATATATATATACTACGAGTAATGATAATTGACTGCTGAGTACAGTGGCGGTTGTCCTAGAAAAAATTAGTGTTGATAAACATACTTCCAGAGGACTATACACACCCTCTCAGATCAGGATTATCGTCAAATTTTTCACAAATCGGCCATATATATATATAATTGTTCTTTACAATTACGTCTCCCTCTTTTTCTTTTACTAGTCAACTATGTATTAACCATCAATTGTTTTTTTTTAAATACAATATTCTCTATAAGCCCAAATTTAAATTTTAAAATTTTGAATTAGGTATAGCAAAAATTCACTCAATACTTACACAACAGTAACAAATTGATATACCTTTTTCGGGTTTCAAAAATGTTCATTTATTTTAGGGCTATAGTACGATAATTAAATATGAAACGGATTAATAGCGTACAATATATAGTAATATTTTTAACAATGGCATTAGTGTTATGCACTGCATCCTATCGCACTCGCTAAAATAAATGACTATTTGAAAGTAAGAAATATTTTTATTATAAAAAAAAAATTAAAAAATAAAATTTTTATAAATTATAAATACTTGGCCAATACCTACTGTTCTTTGTTTTGTGAAGTTTTTAAAAATGACTTCGTGTTGCACATGAATTTCATCACTAATATAAGTCGAGTAATAATAGTTCCTTCATAATTATTTACATTGACTATTCGGAATCCCGCCCACCCAATTTTATGTGTTGCTAAAGCAACACTTGAATATGGGATAGCCGCCACTGGTTGAGTACATAATACCTCTATTCCTTCCAAAGAACTAGTCACAAACTACTTAGAACGTTAGAAGTCAAGTTAAAAATTACTTTGGTCAGTAACTTTTAACTTTACTGATTACTTTATTTGTGTATTAACGAGGTTTAAGTTATAAATTACACGATATATTTCTAAACCGAAAAGCGTTATAGTTTAAACAATTTTTAATAAAGTTTATTTTCAAAAGTTAGTTACAAAAAATATTTATAGCTTCCAGTTGACATGGAACGATTAGAGGGATTATATGCGTAATAACCTAAAAAAAAAAAATACATTTTCTTGTTCAATTTTTAAACAAGCTCACGTTGAATATAACACTGCAAAGCATTTCTGTGATCGTGTAAAGAAGAGTGAAAGGCTGCGACCAGTGCAGTAGGATAACTATACTAGAACCAAAACGAAGTTTATACTAATTCAGACGAGAACTTTAAAGTATCGTTACTCTTAAACTTTAACAAATATTCCATATAGATAATTAAATATATATTATTTATTCATAAATAAAAAAAATAGGTAATTTTGCTCATTATTACTAATTATTAAAATAGTAAATGTTATACAGTGTATAACGTTAATTTACTATATAATATACACATAACCTAACCTAAACTTATTTCATACATCGTATTAAACACTAGTTAAAACCTATGTAATATGTATAGGATATGATTTAGTCAGGACATCCGCGATCAATATATGCTGACAATTTTAATCGCAATAATTTTGTATTCTTTTTTTTTTTTTTTTTGAACACATACACACGAATACCCTGTGCCTCGCAGAAAAGTAAAAAAAATATAAAATCGATATGTACATACGTCACAGTGGCGTAATCATGAGCTGAGACCTGGGTGTCGAATACTCCCTTCTTTGGCCTTTTTTCTATTAGTGGGATAGAAGTATTAAACAAAATATGAAATTTGTATTATATAAGATGACCGAGCACTGTTAGAAATTTGGTCAACAAATTTTTTGGCCGACGAACATTTAGTATTAATTAAACGCGTCGTCTTCATTAAAATCGGATTAAACGGATTGTTTAAAAATTAAAAACGTGCCGCCGCGATACGTCTCGAGAATGTATACTGAACGAAATGGTTCTGAAGCAAAGAATAAAAGAAAAAAATCATTTTTTTTTTTATTTATCTTATTGTCTCATTTAAATAAATATAAATTTACTTTAAAAAAAAAAAAAAATAGTTGTTATATATTTTGTTCTTATGACAAAATATTGACCTAGCCCTAAATTACGTCATTGATACGTCATATTATATAGAGGGGATGACATATAATTTCGTTATCGTTCCAGTGCTAATAGTCGATATAACGTATCGCGAAAACACCGACACCAGCAAGGCAATTTTTCTTCTTCTTTTTTATTTTTTTTTTAACCTACATGCGTTATACGGAGTCGGTATATACGCGCGTATGGCTCGTTTTTACCGCATGCGGACCCTGCAGGTTGTGCGCGCAAAATCCCGCGGGATGTTATGGACGATTTACTTGAAGGGGTGTTGTGTATCCGTACAGATACCGCGTGCTCAACGTCCACTTAAAACGTCATAACCGAAACGCGTACCGTCCCTCGGTTTTCCGTTCGATCCCTTTAAGAGTTACGAGCGAATTGTGAGCGCAAATTGATCGTCACTGACAGTGGCGTACAAATGAGACGTACACGTAACGCGAGTATACAATATGAGTCACGAAAAAACATTTTATTTTAGAGATATTTTTAAAACACCGTTAGTGTGTACATATCATGTGTTTAAATATCGAAACGCGAGTGATTCGACAAACAGATGTGTAACCATACGAAAAGTGGCGAAATTTTTTAATTTTTAATGGAAAAGGACAATATACGTTTCTAGATTTGGAGGACTTTTTTTTTTTTTTATAGAAATGACAAAATTTGTACAGCGATATTTTATTTAAAAAAAAAAAAATCTACGAAAACCGAGCGTTACCGCATTTACGAGAAAACGATTAACTATTCCGTTTAACGTTTAAATAAATTAACTGTGTTTTATGCGATTACGATTTATGGGTGGAAAATAGTGTAATTTATTTTTGGAAAATTTTTTTTTTTTTAGAAAAAAAATTATTATTTCCTTATACCTATTATAGATACGGGTAATATCAAATATTATTTTTACATTACATTATTATAATCTCTTCGGACTATTAGTAATGATTTATATATATATATATATATATATATATATATATATACAATCTTGGCTCATGGCTTCGTTCTGTACACAGATTGATGATAAGACATTGTTAAAACACGTTTTTCCATTTTCTTGTTGTTCCTAAACCGCCACTGCTTAAAAAAAAAGAATACATGTAATAACGACCGAACCGTAAGATCGATAATTATTAAGTATCGATAAAATTTTAAAAGACGTGTTGGTTGCGGTTCATAAAACTATATGTATAAGTTATGTAGCACAGCCAATATCGTTGTAGTTATATATAAAAAATAAATAACATTTTAATTAAAAGTATCTAAAAATGTTCTAGAAAGAAAAAATTGGTATTATTAAACGGTATAGATGTTTGATGGTGCAGACCAGTAGAGTGCACGTGGGTCTCGGAGCCCACAAGAAAGACCCATTATTATGGTCGTAAGCGATAATGCGTTTTTATAAGGTTTTCTTTTTGAAGAAGAAGCCGGAGGGGATTATAATCCCGGCTTGGACTGTTGGAGTCCGTTGAAAATTTGATCTGCGCTATAGAAAACCGATGTCAATTACGCGCAGCAGCGATGGCTGTGCGGGATTTGAAAATCTCGGTTAGTCAAGAATAATTCTAATACGATTAAAAAAATATACTTCGTACAATACAATTTCGAAACAAACACATTACGTATACATTAACGTATAGGTTGTGAAATTTGAAAAAAAAATAAAATCTTAAATTATTTGAATTCTCGACTATATTGCGGCGTGACATGACGTTCGGACAACATAAAAAAAATTAATCGCTTTTTACGGCAATTGTGTTTTAAAACATATATATATATATATATATATATATATATATATAACTTTATAAAAACGACTGTGTTTAAATATATCAAACAGTAGCGCAGACCGCCTCATATATACGGATATATTTTTTCCTAACGATAATAAATATATTAATTTAAACAAATCCTAATGCCGATTTAACGATACTACTCATATCCGTATGCGTGGTGTAGTTTGTTAAAAAAATATTAATAATAATAATGTTGTTAAATTTTATGCAAACACACATATATATATATATATAATATATATACATTTTTTTTTTTTTTAAATTGATTTTGTTTTAGAATATACGACTGACATCGTATATTGTAGTTGTTCACATTGTATTCGAATACCCTGCGCAGTCAATATATATTGCGGTGACTGCATTGCGTCGACTGATATGATTTACGTACGATACCTACCTAACCAACTACTATTACTATACACGTACTCGTATATAAATATAATTTTTTTTTTTCTATCTCAGATCGAAACGAATAAATTGCCAATGTATGTATTGTCACTTCAAAACGAAATATATAATTATATCGTATTCGAGCTCGATAATGTATAAAAAATTGTTTAAAAAATTCACATTTTTTATCGCTATCAATTGTTTTACTTCGCACTCGAGGAAATTTTAAAATTTCATTTTTCTTTTGTTTTTTTCGTTTCAATAATTCGAAGAAATCAAACAATAAAATCTCAATAACAAAATACAGTATCAATTTCGTAACTAACGCGAAGCGCATAAAATTTTAAAAAGCGAAATTTTACACGGAGGTCGACTCCTTTAATCAGCTGTTAAAATATTCGGGGTTTATTTTGTTTTTACGAGAATTAACGAAATAATATTCCGAAACGACATAATTCTAAGAACAAATTTTTTTACAAATACTAATATACTAGGTACATAATACGCAAATCAGTATTTATATATTACTATAAGATATTGTATTTTCGTCACTGTAACCGTTGACAATTTAACATTCAAATTTAAATATTTAGAAATGAATGGTATGAAAATTCTGTCGAAAAACTGAAACCTTACGAATATCAATATACGAGTAAAAAAACAAAAATGTAGTAACTTTAATTAATCGGGTTGACGTTTTCGTTTTCAATATATTTTGTACCTATATACCTAGTTAGAACGGGATTCGATTAAATAGGTGTACGAAAAATATCAATTCTCAGTGTTCGTAAGTGTGCATTTGTGATATAAAATAATAACGTCGAATAATAGCGAAAAATCACCGTTATAATGATATTTTTAACGAAAATTATGTATGCCGATTTTTTTTTTCTTACGATTTTCGGAACGTAACTAGATTAGTTTTTAGATTTTAAAAATTGTATTTTATGAGTACTATATAAATAATAATAAATAATTGGTAAACCGGGAATATTTTATTTCTTTAATTATAGCAAAACGATGAAAATTGATTTTGTTTAAAAACCGATGAGCCATGAAGTGAAGTCTTCTCTTTTCCCGCAGTCGTTTGAGTATTTTTTCTTTGTACGCAGAAAAGAAAGAAAAAACCGCCGAGAAATATCAAAGAACTTTATAAAAATTTCTTTATAATTCATAAAAAAAAAAAAAATATTTGCACATTCACATTTTGCTTTATGCGTGAAAAATGCTTGGGAGTTTAATAATTACCGTCGTCGTGATGAAATATTTACATAAAATTTCATCTCAGATTTTACAATATGCCCCACTGGCATTATACCTATATAATATAATATACCTACCTACATAACATATTATTAATTACCTTTTCCCGATATAAATATTTGTCTCGGTTATTGATTTGTTCGATTTCAATATTGGTCCGTAAAGCGTAGTAAAACGTTCATAAAATTCTTATCTATTTTTATCGTCGCGCATCATTATTTTTATTTCACTATTTGTGTTCATTTAACAACACGTTTATTTAAACGCGGCGCGCGCGTATAAACATTTCGAGTAAATAATTTTCACGATATTATAAATGAAATAATCCAAGACTCCAAAAGCACATATTTTTCCATGTTAATACGCATAAATTTCACACACACACACACACACACACACACACACACACACACACACACACACACACACACACACACACACACATATTACATATATTTTTTTTTATAGAAAATTACAATTGGAAGAAAATTTATTCCTATAAATATATATATTGTAATACGTATGGCTTACTGTAACTAATCGCATATTAGTCATAATTTCGCAATAATCACGAGTGAAAATTAAGTAAAAAAAAAAAAAAATGGTAACGATCCGCGGGGTGTTGTGGATATCGCTTAAGTGAATTACTTGGATAAAGATTTTAGAGTTTTGTTTTTTTATTTTAAATTTGAAAGCAATAATAAGTCATTGCATTCGATAAAACGATTCTGAGCGGAGCTTGCTTTTCTCGTAAATATAGTCTAAAGTTACACATTTGGTGAAAATTTCGGGTTTCTATGACTATTGGTTTCAAAATTACGAAGAAATAAACAACAACAATCGATTAAGATGAAATTGCATTTTTAGCGTTTTTTTTTTGGTTACATTTTTAGGTGCTTTTGAGAAAATCGAAAAATGACCTCTCTAAAGTACCGACTAGATGCGAATTGCTGCCGGAAACAAACTGTGACCGAAGAGATCGGAGCGCTCCTCCTTCTGGTCGAAAATCTGTACACAGGATAGAAAAAATATAAATAAACACCATTGTAAAAACAATAGATTCATCGCTCCGCTCAGAATCAAAAATATATTTCTCGAAACAAATTAATTTTTACAATATTTACGTATGTTGTTTTATCGAAAACAGCGGAGAAAATATCAAGAATATGCGCTGTACGAACTAGTCCACAGAAACTATGAAACCGGAAAGGTACCACAGGATTTCACAAAATGCATGATAAGTACCAGTATCGGAAAAAAATTGGGCGCTAAAACGTGTGAACGCGTATCTACATAAAACGTTAAATTTAACGTCAATCGCATAAAAAAATTGCTAAAACAAATGAAAAAGCCCATATAGGGATAGCCTATGTTAACTGGAAACCAGTTAGGCTTTAGAAAGGAAACGGCCACAAAGGAAATAATGCTATTACTGGCACTTAGGCGAGTGAATGAAAAAGTAAACCGGCGTGCCTTTGTAGCCTTCGTGGACTTTAGAGAAAGTCTACGGAGAACATTCGGATCTCGAATAAATCCAGAATCGCGTATTCGGATAGAAGAATAATTAAAAGTCATTATATATACAGGAGTAGTACTTTGTGGACACAGGCAAAAGTAGCGAGAACTAGCAGGGACGTATTTAGAAATTTTTGATGGGGGGTACAAACACAGTTTAAAACGGGTATAGATATTCATAGATATTCACGTTTCTATAACAAAAAAAAAAAAAATTACGAAATTAACTATAAAATAAAAGGCATTTTAAATAATCGAAATTTAATTAAATAATATTACTTAACTTTCAAAATTACTTTTTTTACGTATTGTACTCGTAATAATTTTAATAATATAATGCAATCGGTATTAAATTAATGAACACTGATTTTGCATTCATAAAACATAAATTAATATTATTTATTATGTAAATACAACGAATGGGAGGGGTACGAATCCCTGTCCTTTTAATACGTCACCGAGAACCAGAATATCTGTAAGACGATGGTGATGTACCGTATCCCGTTATTTATATATTTTCGATAGTTTACAATTTGATCTATTTATTTTGTATATTATAACAGACATTATAATACCGGACAAATCGAATTCAAAACAAACACACACACACACACACACACACACACACACACACACACACAGTCGTATATAATAGACATTATAATAGAACGACCGTAACGGGTATAAAAAAGTTCTGAAATAACCCCCTCTCCCCGAAGAGTAAACCGATTGAGATGAAAATAAATAATGTACAAAACAATATTTCACAGCCATTATCGGTTACCATATAGTTCGACGAAAATTTGAAACGAAACTTGTGAAAAGTGCAGTGTTAAGGCACGGTGCTGTATAGGACGTAAATATTTTATTAATTTTTTTTTCCTTTTCTTTGCGCTCGTTTTTTAAGGACGAGATTTAAAATTTTTGTTTTTCGTGTCTGCCAGGAAAATCGAAATGAATTCGCGCGATAAAACTCGTACATTAATTATTTTGTTCGATAAGAAATCGATGTAACTATTAAAACCAAATTAAACGGATTATTTTTTTTTTTTGGAAATAGGTAGACAACTTTCTTTTTTTGTCAATAACGATTTCAAATAATTATTTGGAAAAAATATAAAAACGACGAGAGTGTGCAGGAGAAGCTATTATAATATAGAAACATAGGCGGATATCGGTGGGGACTTGGGGAGGCTTAAGCCCCCCAGAACGCAATCAGACCACACCAGACGTCAAAATAAAAAAAATTGTGTGTTTCAATATTTGATATTTATAATTTTTATTTTATTTTGTTGGGATACGAGAATGGTCTGGAATATTCACGGCTTATCGTTGTTGGGAAAACCATATTTTGTAGGTATATTGATAATCGCGAATATTCTAGAACTTGTTTGCGATACCTGTAAAGTTATAAATACGCATAAAAATTAATAGCTATTCAATATTTTATTTTTTTATGTTCTTATTACCTATATATACTTGGTACCTCAGCTAGAATAAAGTAAAAGTAGCCACTAGAGTTAGTAGGTGAAAGCGACTAAAAATGTCTGTTTCCACTAATGGCTAATGGATAAGAAAAAAATGTTAAGCCCCCCCCACGGATGTGACCAAATATTCGCCTATGTATAGAAACCACAGTTTTCTTCTCGTCTTTCATCCGAAAATGTCTTAATCAAAACACTGCGAAATTATACAGAAATTTTCACAAATTTGATATTTCACAGTAGTCCGTAACGCGTATTGGTGTTAGTTATAAATAACAAAGTGTTTTACATAAAATGTAAAATTTAAAAAAATGAACGAGTATGTTTACATTTAAATAGTAATTGTAAATGAATGTGTTTGCGTTTTTTAAATTGCTGCAGATTTTTTTCTAGAAGCCTTACAGACCTGAAATTTCGTGAAATCTTTATATATTTTTTTAATAGTTTATGTACCTGCGTCAAATTTGAGGGGAAAAAATTAGAATTCGAATAACATTTACACTCGTTTACGTAATGGGAAAGGATTTTTATTCGGTTTTTTTCAAGTGATGCATGTTTTCTATAAGTGTTTGTCGCAAACAGACTGTGCACACAAACCACACTTATACACCGAGCAATTTTATCTACGTAACATCTTAAACGGACCTAAAGTTAAACAACGAACACACTGCAGCACGAAGCAATTTCTATGTGCGTGATTAGGAGGTGTACAGAAGTCGAAGCCTCCCTGATTTAATGTAATTTGTGGACAATTTATAGTAGGTATCACATAAACAGGCGGATTTTCAAACTTTACGGTGTGTAACAAGATTTTTGTTACAGATAACATAACCGTTATCTCGTTACTTATGAGACGGTGACTTATTCCGATAACATTTGAATTTTTTCCGAACACAATAATTGTAGTTGAATAAACGATTATTTGATTTAATATTCGCGATAATTTTATTTGAACGTTCACGCCACGATTTAAGATACCGGTGTTCACTCAACACAGTGCCGCGTGTACTGTACACGCTCACGCAGCACTGGTATTATATCACGCAAGCCACTATTTAGTTTTAAAAACATGCTTACGAGACTAAAATTTTGTACAATTATAAGTTTTCAATAATATGTTTTTTAAAGCTTTAATTCGATTTCTGATCATTTATAATTTATATTATATAATACTGACTGATTCGCGTAAAAAAAAAAAAAACAAAAACAAATCATCGCGCGTTTTAAATTATTTTACCTTCTGCCGGTTACGTTCTTCGGTAACGTAACTAAATGCGCATAGATGAAATAATCGGCATATTCTTCTCTTGATATACGTGTTAATATTATATAAACATAGTTTTCGTTTGAGATGGTCCGCGCAGAGAAAACTTATGTACTAAATACTCGAGAATTAAAATCTGGAGAACGCAAAGTTTATTATAACAAAGTTATGGTTCTACGATAACAAACGGAACATTTTACACAATCGTAATAGGTACGCGATAAGTGCAACGGGAGAATCAGTTTTTTAGACTCGCTGAAATAACAGAGCGGCTAGAGTTTTTTCATTGAAATCGTTGCGTATACTGCAGTCCAGTGGCGTGAATTGGAGGTCGCGCGAGCACCCAAAAAAATTGTAGGAGTCGCGTGAGTACAGTTTTATAGTTAAATTTTTGAATGTAACCAAAATAATTGTTGACAAATATTCTCTCTTGTAAATCGCATTGAAACGCAAAACGTACATATAATAATGTATAAACCGCCTGTATTTAAAATAAAACTATTAAATTACCTCAGTGTAGTTAACCGCGCGCGTAGGGATAAAAATTCGAGAGGTGAAAATAAAATTCATTTTAGCTAGAATTGATTACACTTCGTCGGGATACGAGACGAAATTGATTTTCCAAGTGTGACAAATTTATATATTTTATTACCCGTTCCCAATGATGGCGCGCGTCTTGCGAAGACAGTTTTTTCGGCTTTGTGACGCTTAAAAAATTGAATCGGTCATTTCAAAAACAACATAAGTCATCAAATTGAAATTTTATACGAACCACAAACAACTTCATAACTCCAGAAATTTAACTTTTTTAGTACTTTTATACCTATTTACACATTTATTTTTAAGGTTTATTACATTTATTATTTGTGGTTTTAAATTGTCTATCTTTGACTGTATTTCACTAAAATAATATAAAACTTATTTGACTTATGTTGTTTTTGAAATGACCGATTCAATTATTTATAAGAACAAAAATGCCGGACAGTAGCGTTTTTAATGATTTCGGAATTCTCGTGCGGACTGAGGAGTACGCGCGTCTAACAAAATATTTCAATAACGCTGTTGAGTTTTTAGAGTTTTGTTATTAATAAAATTATTTGAAAGCCACGCGATAAATTATTGCATTCGATAAAACGATTTTCCGCTCGGTATAATGTATTATTTATTATTATTAATAATATATAATTTAGAAAATGTAGAATATTTTTAAAAATCGTTTTCGTCAATACAGCACAATGAATTTGGTAAAAAAATGTCAACACTATTAGTTTTGTACGAACGTAAAATTTTCCACGTAAAAAAAAAAAAAAAAAAAATGAAATACACGTCTTATATAGTATCGAGAAAGTCGAATTGTTTATTTAAGAAAATTGTGACTAATAACGATTTTCAAGATTTTTGGCGATATAGTAGTTGAAGTATAACGGCTCCGTACGTCTGGCATTGTATTAAATTGTTAAGCCTTAAAACCAAAAATTACTCCTCTATTGTGAACTAAATACCTCGAAAGCTATGTATAATTGCTATAAGTAGCTGAAAATTGAAAGAAATTTTTTTGAAAATTGTTTTTCCCCTTATATAATATAAAGTTACATATATTCGATGACCGTTTCAATTTACTGTAATCGCATTAGTTTCAAAATTACGAAGAAATAACGATATAGTTTTTGAGTTTTTTTTTTTTTAGGCGCTTTTGAGAAAATCGAAAAACGAATTCTCTATAAAGTACCGGACTAGATGTACACTTTGACATGTGAAGATTCATACTGGTAGAATTTTTGGGTACAGGCATAAAGAAAAAAACAAATCGTTGTAAAACCAATACATTCCTCGTTCCGCTCAAAATCTGAAAAATTATTTATTTCTTTAATAGAGTAGCATTTTCAGATTCTGAGCTGAGCTCAGAAAAGCTTTACAAAGCTGTGTTTTTTTTTTTTTACGTCTGTACCCAAAAATTCTACCAGAAGGAGTGCTCCGATCCTTACAGTCGCAGTTTGTTTCCGATAGCAAATGGCATCTATATAGTTGGTACTTTAGAGAGATCATTTTCTGGTTTTCTCGAAAGCGCCAAAAAATAGGAATTAATTTTTTTTTTTATTTAATGAAATTTTGACTATAAGTCATACATCTCAACAATTATTATAAGATATAAATATGTTACAATAAACACAATTAGGAATTAAAAAAGTACCGAAAAATTAAGTAAAAACGGTTAAACCGGGATTTCGTCAAAATCGATTAAGTCGTTATTTCTTCGTAATTTCGAAACTAATGCGGGTATATGAAAATTTGAAATATTCATCAAATGTGTAACTGTTTATTGTATTAAGGGGAAAAATTGTTGAAAAAACTTTCTTTTAATTTTGGACTATTTATAGCAATTATAGGTTTTGAGGTATTTAATTCATAAAAATAATTAGTTTTTGTAATATACCTAAAATATTACGGGAATCTCAGAATCGTTTTATCCAATGCAATGTGACTTATCATTGTTTTCAAATATATATATATATATATATAATGATATAACAACACGCTCTAAAATCTTTATACCAAGTAATTCGCTTAAGCGACATTCACAACGCCCCACGGCTCGTTAATACTATTTAACATTTTTTTTTTTTCCTTTTTTTGTTGAATATTTCAATTCAATACTGTAAGGTTTCTAATAATACGGCCGTTCGCAGAGGATATAACGGACAGTAGAAAAACAAAACGCGCGCGGAGTATAAAAGAAACGGTGCCGCCGCCGCCGCCGCCGCCGCCGCCGGCTTGGGTTCACTGCAACCGTAGTTTGATTAAAATAAATTCTGTATACGAGACCCCCTGAAAATCGGGCGCGCTCGCGCCACCGATTCCCCGGCACCCACCCGACACGTAAAACGACAAAAAGCCGGTGCAGCACTCACCCGATCCCGCCGAGTGAACGCGTTGCCGCCGCCTGAACGTTGGCCGTTGGACGCGTCGACGATACGTTGGCATAACGGAATACGCGGATTGGAGACAGAGAGAGAGAGAGAGAGAGAGAGAGAGAGACAAGCAGACAGACCCGGTCACCACGTGCGCGGATTTACGTGAGAGAGAGAGAAAAAACACTGTTCGTACAATAATTTTTTTTTAAACGGTCTAGCGGAGTGTTTGGAGAGAGAGAGAGAGAGAGAGAGAGGAGCGAAGCGATTACCGCCGCGGTTTCGCGAGACGCCTGCGGCAAAACGATCTGTTTGACGTGGACGCGTGACGGACGTTGTGGACGTCGCGCGCGCGCGCGCGATACGTGTCGAGCCGCGGAACCTCGTGCGCGGTTTGGCCCCGTGCCGCACAGCGACTACACGACGACGCGACGGCGGCGATACACAACGGTCACGGCGTAGTAGCGGCGGCGGCGACGACGACGGTGACGCCGCCACCGTCGCAAACTACCCACCCACCCACCACCCCACCCCCCCCCACCACCATCACACCCACGGACGGCCACCGCGACCTACGTTGTGCGGCCCCCGAACGCCCACTTTCGAAAAACCCCGGGGGCTTGACCCGCGACCGAGCCGCCGGCGTTCGTCGCGCGATTTTTTTTTCGGAAATTTTTTTTTGAAAAAAATAAATCAAACCATTATTGTTTTCGGTAACAACCGTTTTTCAAAACGTTTTTCGGTTTTCTTTGCAGCGATAGTGATTTTCTTTGCGCGTAATTAAAAAAAAAAAAAACAAACAAACGTACGAAAATCGAAAGAAAAACTATTTTCTCACGAACACGGTACCTAGTACCGAAATAATTGTATTATTGTCCTGTAGAGTGTCGACATTTAACGCACAATTGCGTAATACACGCGTAAAAAAAAATTCCTTCCGATTTCGGGCCGTTTTTTTTTTTTTAATAGCCATTTACTTCGTTTCGAGTGTATTCAGAAAAAATGAACAAGTTCTTTTGACAATACTGAATCGCATTTTTTTTTTTTTTTCGACCGCTTTGAATATTCTCCGACAAAGTGCGCGTAATACACGGCCGGCGCTTATTTGAACACCGGCTAATTGCGGAATGTTTTTGTTAACGGGAAATTTAACAGAAATGTCGTTCCAGCGATTTTTCGGGTTTTTTTTTCGACACGTATACAGAACGCTGTAAATCGACTCGATCTGCACGGGTCCGTACGGAACGGTAATGCGCATATTATTGTGTGCAGCGACTTGTCTCTCGTTGTTCCGTAGACGAATTTACTGAAACGCCCACGTCAACAAACGCGCACACAGTCCGCGTTTTCCTAGGGGAAAACAAAAAAAAATTCTCTCGGCTCTTGGCATAACTAATATCATCATAGTAATCTGCATTCGCGACCACGAATTTGAAATTCGTATAATCATTGTAGTCAATACGTACTTGTATTAAATTAATACAGCGCCGAAGAAGAAAAAAACCGCGTAAAATAATATGCGAAATTATATATTTGCGAAACGACGAAATATTAATAATCAAGCGAATGACGAAACATTTTATAACTCCTTTTAAAATCGAATAAAGTTTATATTTTCATCTCGTACCGGACAATATAGGAATTATAGCAGATCGATATAAAAACGTTATTTGCACTCCCATGCAGTAAACGGGGCGAACTATACGGCGGAGTTCTTTGAATTGTTTTATCCTTTCGGGATTTATTTTATTTTAATTTTTTTATTGCGATAAATTATTGAAAGTGTCGAAAGAAAAAAAAATTATTTCGCTTATTTAAAAAAATTATTTAGGGCCTCCACTACTCTGGCCCCGGTGTTAGTATTTAGTAGGTAAAATAGTTACCCTATAAGTCGGTAAAATAATTCCCTCCTCCCCCGCGCGCGGAACAAGGATTGCAGTATATACGTTACGAATTCCACCGAATGTCACTATAATAATCGCAGGATAAAATCCCACCCCGGAACAAGGTCAAAATTCAAAGGGCAGAGTAGTGTGTTTGGTTATTTTGATATATATATATATATATTCTAGGATCTCCATTCTCGTATACACGACTAAAAGAATAATCAACATTATAATATGTCATTACGCAAAAGCCTAATAATATGTGTAGGTTCGTAATATAATACAGCAACAATAATATTGTCAATTGCTAATAAATACGTATACAATTCACATATGTGTGTTTGTTCGATTGACTTATTCGAGTTACTTGGTTTTGTACAATAAATAACTTCGTTAATTAATTAATTATCAAACAAAAATTGTACGCGTCTTGGTTTCATACAAAACAATATTGTAAAACGTCTTCAATAAGTTCTTTTCTTCTTTGCTTCTTATTAACAGCGTCATTATGTGCATACACGTAGGGCTAATTTAATCTATCTTCTTCGGAGATAGAATTACGTGTCCGTGTTTTCAATCTTTTCAATGAAATGTAAAGCAATAATAATTATAAATATATAATATAATACCTAACGATTATACGTAATTATTATAAAATGTATGTAGGTACATCACATTATCACAATACGTCTTATACCTACCCATGAGTCATGACTGACACGCTTATGAAAAATATTTTAGGAACTTGGTCTACGAACATATGGTATGCCATACGCGTGATATTAAATTACTTACCTAGTTAAAAAAAAAATCCCAGGAGAAAATGGCCCATTTGTCCCCCACTCCCCTGTGGGCGCCCTTGCTATAATGGTCACTATATATTATACTGAGATTTGAATGCAATTTTCTTTTTAGGAAAAATTCTATGTCAGCTGCAGGGTAACGCACGTAGTTAGGATTTTTAACGCTCGTCCTCCACCGGCGGTGTATCCGTCTGTTCGACATCTCATCGCGTTGCCGCCGTAGTCCAAAATCCGCTAAACGTAAAAGCACCATTTTTTTGATTTTTTTTTATATATAAGAAAATGATATTTTTTGTATTGCAAAACGATAAATTTTATCAAAAATAAAAAATTGTATTTTTATAAAACACGTCGCGCGTTATATTATTAATTTTCCTCCCCCCTTCCGATTTTTATCGCGAGACGATGAGGGCGAACACGAAACCCGAGTGCCGAGACGCGCAGAAGGAAAAAGAAATTTACATCACTAGAACGATTCGAGAGAAACGCGCGGCGTTAAAATATAATAAATAGTATATAAAAAAACGTATTACCCTGGAGTGGGTATAGGAGGTGGGGCGGAGAAATATAATAAAAATCCCATTATATATATATGTATATATTTTGTTCGTCGAATTAGAATAAATACGATTTTAATTCGTTCCTCTTCTGCTGCTGATGCAGCTTGTCTTATTATATAGGTACGCGCGTTTTGCGGTAACGTAGCGAGAAAAACGATTTTCCCGTTCGCAACCGCCAGACAAAACGCGAAATTTATCAAACGACGACCGACGACAGTATAATATGACATCAAATACCAGGCCACAACACCGATACAGTCCAGACCTGCAATACAGTATTCGGAATACTTTTAACGTATTCTGAATATTTTTTTTTTTTAAAAGTAATTAATACAGTATTTTAAATACTTTTTAAAAGTATTCCGAACACTTTACGACTAATTGCTATTATTAATTTTTTTAATGTGTTATTAATTTATGAACACATAATTAAAAATATATATATATATATATATATATTAAACCCCAAATACAAATTATTGATAACTGTTATTAACATTTGATTAAATACAAATATAATAACTATATTTTATATTACTGAAATCTAATTTTTTTTAAAGTATTCTAAAAGTATTTGGAATATCTTTTGTAAAGTATTCGAATACATATTCAGAATACTTTTTTTCGAAGTATTCGGAACACGTATTCCGAATATTTTTAAAAAGTATTTTATCCAATTCTGATGTAATCACACATTATTATCTCATTCAGTGGCGTACAGGTATCTATATGCAGTGGAGAAGGCAATGGATGGATCGTCCCTCCCCCCCCCTCCGCTGGATTTCAGCGGCGATGTTCGCTACGATTTCATAAACAATTTATTGTAAAAAGTAGTGATTAGGATTACAATATTGTACGAATTTTGGTTAAATAATTACTTATTGTTACACTTCGCTGTTGTTTTATTTCTGTACAGACATTAAGCCATGTAATAATAACTGCTGTGCTGCTTCTTTACTACTGTTCAGATAATACTGTACGATTAATAATGATGACTGTTATTATATATAAATAAAACACTTAAAAGTTTATGTATAATATTATATTATTAATTGGTGGCTGCTAAAACACCCGATTTTACTCCATATAATTTGTTAGATTGAAAACTTGGTTTAGATGACCTAAGACGCGCGGGTGAACAAAGATGAACAAATTAAGTATACGTCAAGATATCGAGGTGGAGGTTCAAACTATTATATATATATATTAATTATATTATATATATTGTTTTTAATATATATATATTATTTTTCAAACTATCCGTGGACCGATTCGCATTTGAAAAACAAAAATTTATATAATTCCTTTAAAAAAAAAAAAAAATGTCAATGCCTTGTATTTTATTTATTTATTTTTATTTTAGTAAAATAAGAAAATAAGATAAAATTATGCATTAAAACACGTCTGTTATTTGTAAGAACTAAAATAATGAAATTAAAACAAAAAATGAACGTTGTTATAAATGCTATGACTGATGACTTTTTTGTGTGTGAGTAGGGTTTATAGATTAATCCTTGCTATATTTTGAGGTACATTTTAAATCGTTCCTCCCTTTGATTGAGCTTTAAATACATCACTGCAGATGCTTTGCCGTAAGAGAAAGCTGTGTAAATTACCTAGTTGTTAGAAGAAAACGCAGTCTCTTTTTTACTGGATACACGCACCATCGCACTACTATACGAGTACTATATGTACGTACGCAGTGGCGTATGCAGGGGGGAGCTAAGGGGCTGAAGCCCCCCCCCCATTGACCTATAATTCTATTTTTTATGTTTCATATTACCAATATTACTAATGATTATAGTGGTCGTAAACAGTTTTATTTATTTTATGATGTTGATAAGATTGTAGTCACTTGTCGGGGAACCGATGGAATGCGCAGTAATGTACAAGTTATTCCATTCCAATCGTTTAGCACAGAATAGACACAAATAGTGTAACGTCACATTTACGATTGATAACATGAACTGTTTTTGGTTGATTGTTCTGACTTCAAAGTCGAAAAAAATAACACCACGTTTAACGATTAACAAAAAAAAAAAAAAAAAAACAAGTTATTACGCAACAAAACTATTTTAATGCTCATCATTTTTTCAGTTATTTATGTAATTATAATATTATAGTAGATCAAGCAAAATCTTATGTCTACGGGATATTTATTTATTTTCAACCCCCGCCCATTGGAAAATTTTGCGTACGCCACACTACGTACGTGTATATATATATATTGTGGTGACTATACTAAAATTAATTAAATAGTGATATTTCACTTGAGAATCAGTGGCGTGTATACGGGGAAAAAATGGATGTTGCTCAGGCACCCTTGGAAATATTGACAATTACCATCAGTAAATATGTAAATATCATACGCTCGCATAAAATCGATTGTAATCGCACCACAATGACAAATCGCTAAATAACTACGTCGACAAAGCGTAGAAGATTTATAATAAAACGTTATGTTAATAATAACTTTATTTTTTTTTACACATACGAGTATGTATATCGTTCGTTTTAACGGTTCGAAATACTAGAAAATTATTATCCTCGCACGAGACAAATGGCGCGTATTACAGTCTATTATAAAATGGTAATTCTGCGGTACGGTGCGGTAGGTGACGCGTGATGTACGCGTATACAGTATACGTACTGTTTAAAAATCAAAAACATATTCTCGAGTTAAAGTTTTATTAACAATAATAATACGCGCAAAAAGCAATTTTTTTTTCATATTTCGTCGAAAATGCGTGTTTTATTATACATTGTAAATTCCGTATAAAATATATTCTGTCTATAAACGATTGTAATATAATAGTTTCATCGTCGAATTTATTCAGAAGGAAATAATACGTATTGTTAAATATTCTTTAATGCGCGCAATTGTGAAACTTTAGTATTATAAATGTCTTATAGATCATTCGGATACGATTGTCAGATAGATGACGGAAACACAAAAGTAAATTTAGATTTTTACGTAGAGTCAAATTTAAACGTTATATGTACCTTTTTATAAAAAAAAATATATATATATATATAAGCCAAAATGTATTAGATAAACGTATCTTTACTTTAGACATTTCAATGGAAATATTTAACGACAATTCGAATTTACAGAAATCCTTTAAACGTTTAAACGATATTTACTTATAAACAAAATACTTATGGATTTTCTATTGAACGCTAATTATATTATACGTATAGGTACTTAATACGAATGTCTACGGAGTTTTTTTATGTCCTAAGTTGAACGCCAACAAAACGCTTTTAAATACTTTTGCATAATCTTTGTTCTCTAAAGCGTTTATATATTATACATACGTATCAGAGAGTCATTTCACGTTTCAATAACACCAATATTACACGCACAATAGACGTTTTACAATTGACACATACCTATTTCCTCGATATAGTCATCAAAAGGACTAGGTGAAAAATAACAATTTACCTGTGGTTTTTCAAAACTCAAACAACAAGAATGAAGGAAATAGTTATTGAAAAAAAAAAGGTGATATTTTCTAATAATTCACGAAATATTATATTATTGTTATAGACTTCAAATATAAAATCCATTAAGGTTTTTTTTTTTTTGTTGATTTTTTACGAAATGAGAACTTTAACAACGAACGCGGAATCAAATTGCCAGCGTATCATTATTGTTAATTAAATAATCGTCTTTAATTTCTATATAGAAAATTTAGCAGTGTATAAGTTACGGGAAAATTATTTTACATCCCTCGGCGTGAGTTTGCAGTATTCGGGAAAATATTGTAGTAGTTTGAAATAAGAAATTTAAGATAAGCGTATCAGTTTTCAAAATCATTATAGTAAAAAAAAACTTCGAAATTTATTATATTACCTACTAAAAAATGATACGAAAAAAAATTTAGAAATCGACTGAAAAAATATGTGCATTGAAATATTATTCCGTACAAAAATATGTTGTTTTTTTTTCATTATATACAAGACGCGTGTATACGATGCACGGTCGTTGTCGGTATGAGGGCATCTTGGAGTGGTAACAAATATGTGGGAAAAATGATGGAATTTTTAATGAGATGGAAAGAAAATCGTACATCTACGTCGTTGGAACTTCACGCGGGGCAATTTTACTAGACACAGCGCAGTTGCCACGTACAGGCTATGCATTATGAATTCTACGTGTATTATAAAATACAGAATATATAATAATGTGTGTGTTTATAAATTTTTATTCATAAAAAAAAAAATGTCAGTTATTATGTATATTTTTAGACTTAAAGAATATTATTTCAATTCAAAACGCGATTCGGCCACAGATTATACAAATTTAATTTTACATCATAATTAATATGTATAGACGATACCTACTAAAAAACTGATTATTTGTTCATTTCGGGAGGGGGGGGGAATGCAGCCCCATCAGCCCCTTCCCCGTTTACGCTACTGTCGTGATATATGTTATCTTTAATCATGATAACACAATAGCAATTGTAAGTTTGTCTTACAGTTTAAGATAGTATGGTTAGTATGCCTCTTTGCTTGATTCATTGTAATCAACTCTTAAACTGTCTATACAAATTTTACACTGTGTACTATTCTTCGGTGTCCTTGTAATATATTTGTAATTTATAAAATAATAGATACAAGTATAACGAAACTAAAAAAATCTAGTCATGAAGTATAAATTGTTAATAGGAATGTATATTTTTCTCACCCAGCTAAAAAATAAACAACACGTTAGAAAACTGTTGATTGTGGTGTTTGACAATAATCATGGTCTACAAATATATCGTCCGATTCCTATTGACTATTTTATTTATTTTCCATTAAGCTTTTGAATTTTATCTCTTCTACTACATGTTTCATTTTAATTATTAACAATCTCTTTTAAATCAGTAATAGGTATAGCTAGACAATTGTCTATATAATATAATATAATATGTATGATGTATAATATTATATATTGTTTACATGTTACATTCAAGAATTGTGCAATTTCCTGATTTTAGAGGTTTAATTATTGAGTATACTGACAATATTTTATATAACTGTAGAAACGTAGGCGACAAAGGGTATCATTGGGACCGGCCACTTGACGCATAATGCCGAAAAACTTCTGTAATCATTGTTTCTTTAACTGAAGTGTGACAAAATAAGAACTAGTAACACAATTATCATTTTTAAGGACTAATAATACAAATTTTTGTTTTATACGGCAAAAAGCAAAACAATGTGAAAAGCAAAGCATCAGTGAAAATAGTACAGGAATTCGAAATATAATTTGTACACTGTAGTCTGTTCGTGTTCTGTTGCTTTACTGTAAATTACCTTTGCACAATCGTGATTAATTTTAGCAGTTAAAACAAATGAGTACTCACATTTTTCTAATAAGCATTTTATTAGATCAATAGTAGATTTAATTGTTATTTTCAACCCTTCTGCAGTAATATCAGTTGAAAGTACATCTACTTTGATGACACTTTTTAAAATTTAATTCCCATTCGTTGATTCATACCAACAGTGGCGTTATTTCAGTTTTTGAAAGACAGGGTACAAAAGCTTTAACCGGCCAATTTAACGAAAACTTTGGATTAATATGATTTGTAACTAAGTAATTTAAGTTGAGTTGACTTCAGTTAGATATTTTTCCTGTGACAACAAAACTTTAAATTTAAAAAAAATATATTTCATTTGAAATAAACTAGAAAAATATTTTACTATACATATACGCATATTTATGTCCATACTTATACGCACATTAAAATTAATGCATACACTACAAATTAACAATATATTAGTTTTAAAGTTTTTTTTAAAAATTGGAACATAAATAAACAGTAGACATTTAAGATATTACATATACATTAAAGGTAATACATAATGTTGAGCTGGGACTAGGTTTAAAACCCTTTCTCCGAAAAGCATGCACTTACCCATTTCTGAAGCCTTCCTTTCTAATTAAGAGAGAGAGAGCCTTGAATAATAAAATAATAAATATTTTTTTGCAATAATTAATGTGTGAAATCGTTAAGTACGATTTTAACATTTTTACAGTCATTTAAAAATATATGAGATGATTTTTTTTTTTTTTTTTTTGTTCGTACGGAATTTTACGTACCTATATTTAAGACATTTCGACGAATTTTAGCCGATTTTTTTTTCAAATAGCACCTCAAACAATACAGTCTCCTAAAAAATTTTGTGAAGAATTCGTAAACAAATGTTATGAAGAAAGTAAATGGCACTTATGAATCGTTCAATCAATAACTGTGAGATTATAATAGGTATATTGTTTTTATGGACGATATATTCTAAAAATGTTAATTTTAGTTTATGCACCTTTGATTTTGTTTTTTAAATAAAGTGTTACGTTATAAATAATTATGAAATGCGCGTGTTCACATCTGACAATATTTTATTTTATTGCGTGTTAAAAAAATATTCATATTTTCACATAATTATTAATTATTAATATTATCGCGTTTGTATGCCTATATTACGTATTTATTTAAAATGTTATTCACTAATAGTAATAACTTGGATCAAGTGTTTTAGAATTACTTTTTATTGTACGAAAAGCACATTGCACAAGGCATAACATTACAATATTATATAACCTTAAAAACTATGATGTAACATATTCATTATCATTTTAAGATTATCACACTAATATCACAGATTAAATGAATATTCATCTAATCTGTGCTAATATAACAAAGTTCTCACCGTATGTTTATATTCATTTATTTGTTTAATCAATAATTTATTTATTTATTTATTTATTTATTTAATATACGACATATATATTATTTTATTGATAACTATACATTTAATATTTTCAAATACTATGCCTATGTAAATTAATTTTATACAATAAGTATTTGGGCTTGTATGGATAAAAAAATTCTACCAGAAGGAGTGCTCCGATCTTTACAGTCATAGTTTGTTTCTGGTAGCAAATTGCATCTAATTGGTACTTTAAGGCCCTGTTCTCACCAAAGCAACTTGCAAATGCAACTCGATTGCTACGCAACTGCGCACATTAAAATTAATGAATATGTTCTCACTGTTGCAACGCGACCAAAAAGCGATGCAACTTGCATGAAACTCATTTGCAACCGATTGAAAGCAACTCGACATGCACGGTTTTTTTCTCTAGTTGCATCCCAATTTATTACCTCTATGTCAAATGTTTCGGAATTCGTACGATAATAACCATGAAATTTTTCTGGATCTTGATACAATTCTCTTGCAACAATAAATGTACTGTAGCACATGTTTTTAATATAGTGTGGATGAACCCAAAATCGCTTCTTTTTTCTTTTTTAAGTATAAATAAGCAACAACAACGTCATCCTCAGATGAAGACATATTACTAAATGTCTTTGAATGGAATGTCTTTAAATGTTTGAATGGAAAATTGGTTAAATTTGAATTTGAAAAAATACATTTAAAGGTGATTAATTCCCGCAAAAATCGGTTATCAATTTTTCCTCTTATCAAAATGGGGAAAACAGTTGCAGTTAATAAACTTAATTTCTTCAACGAGAACACTAAACTGCAACGCAATTTAAACTCGATTGCAACCCAACGAGTTGGGCAGTCGAGTTGCAGTTGCAAGTTGCTTTGGTGAGAACAGGGCCTAAAGAAACCATTTTTCGATTTCCTCAATACTTTTTTTAAGCGTCAGAAAAAACTACCGAAAATAAACAAATACGGTAAAAACGCAATTTCATCAAAATCGATTATCGTTATTTCTTCGTAATTTTGAAACTAATGGTCATAGATATACCTGAAATTTGAATGAAATACCTATGTAACTTTGGACTTTATTAACGAGACAATTGCATCTATAGTTGGTAGGTACTTTAGAGAGGTTAGATTAGGTTCAAAAACTACCGAAAAATTACATAAAAACGGTAAAAACGTGATTTCGTCGAAATCGATTATCATCAATTCTTTGTAATTATAGAACTATTGACTAATGGTTATAAAAGCTTGAAATATTTACCAAATGTATATCTTTATATTACCTACGAGTATATTAAGAGACACATTTTTTCAAAAAATGTGTTTTAATATTGGGCTATTTATAGCAACTATAAATGTTGAGGTATTTAATTCATAAAAGAGGTAATTTTTGGTCTTAAGACTTAAAAATTTAATACAATGTTAGATGTACGTTACTTCAACTATATATTCAAAGAATGTTAAAACTCGTGAATCACGATTTTTTTTTTATATATAAACATTTCAAATTTTTCGACAAAATGTATTTTATTTTTTGTGGAAAATTACATCATTTCCTAAATAATGGTTCTAGAATCTTGAAATTTTTACCAAATATTTACTATATAAACATACCTAAACAATTTTTGAAAGTGTAAGTATATTATTTTAATGGAAAAAGATAATAGAAATCAAACATTTTTAACTACATAGGTTTATTGTACGAAATTATATTAAAATGATGTACTGTAAGGTTAAAAGCAAATTACGTACTCCATACACACTGTAGTCTGTATTATTATATAAATAATATTACACTGAAGCTCGGCTTAGAACCGTTTTATTGAATACAATGTTTTATCATTACTTTTAAACAGTGCCGTATTAAGGGCCAATGCTGCCTTGGAGCAAATAATTCCCCCAACAAAAAGGTTTTAATAAATGTATTTTTTTATATACATTATAAAAATAGATCAAATATTTAAAACCAGCATTAAGGAAAAATATTTTTGGCTGTCCAGTTATTTTTCCTCCGCAGGCTGGATTTGGATCGATGACCTCTATTGCCGATACCTGTATTACAATCACAACTAATTTGTTTGTTACTAAAACAATGACATTAAGCGAATTATTACAAAACATAGGGCAAATTGCATATTCTAAATTAAAAATAATTAATAAATTGCAAATTGCTAATACAACTTTTAAAACAACAAAAACTATAAATTTAAATAAAAAAAAAATTGTTTTTATTTTTATATAATAAATACTTAATTATATACAGAGTAAATTACATAAAAATAATACAATAGGTACATAATATAATACTTCTTTTTTTTCTTTTTGTATTAAACATTGGAAAAATGACTACAAATTGCATAATTTTTTTTTTAAAAACCAGTACTATAACGCATTTATGCAATTTTAAAGTAAATCATACAAAAATATAAACCCATTCTGGCAATTTTATTTGACACTTAAACGTTCGTGGCTTATTGCAAAATTAAACCATTTAAAAGCATTTCCCACTAGTCAAAATACGCAGATATATACACAGTATTTACACAATTTCTTTTTTCGAATACCATTAGTTTGAACGATCCTGTATGATTTTAACTGTATACTATTTACGTAATAAAGTAGTCGAATTTGCAGAAAACCTCACAAAATAATGTATAATTTCAAATACATATTATTTTTATTACTACGTACTTAAAGTAAAACAATAATATAAGAATTGACAACCGTAATTTGTCAATCTCTTTAATGTTCAAAATTTGTCCGTTACTTTAAATACTTAAAATGTTTTTCAATTATTTAATATATACCCTGTTCTACTTGAAACATTTTTATATTCATCTCACAAATAATTGAAAAAATGTCTCGACTAATTAATCTACCTAGTTTCATCGAAATCTTGATCTTTATCGTCTTGGTAAAATTCATTAGGTGGATCAACTCGTCGATCGAGTTCAACTTGCGATTGTCGCACATCTGGATCGGCTTCGTCTAAAGCAATCGCATTAAATTCTTCGGTAGGAAGCGCGTCACCAGGTACATTCTGAATCTGTACACTAGGTGAGTGCTGCACCATTTTTAAATTATCATACGTATGTTTGACAATTAGCTCTAAATATTGTTTGCTGTTTGCATTGTCTTGTCGAGTTACTACTTCAGGATGTAATAAGAAGTCAGGAGCGAAATAATCACGATATTCATGTTCAGGAATTATATTACTGATTTCTTCATCGATCAAAAGAGATGTTTCGTACGTCCAACAACGAGCAACATTTCTTAACGTATATCTAAATTCAAATAATAATAATAATAATAACATATTAAACATTGCTAAACATGAACTATGTTTGAAAGATCATCATTTTAACATACCAACTATAATTCTGTCACCAACATCTTACATTTATTTTTTTATTAAAAATACAAATTAGTCAATATTTAGTATTTATTCAAATATTCTTAAATAATTTTAAAAAATAATTTAATATTTTATTAGTCAGTAAAAATGTTCAAAAATAAAAAGTTTTCATGAAAACTAGTTTTTTTTATTTTTATCATAATCCGAGTTTAATAATTAATTAAACAATATTTTATAACAATAAAAAAAAAGGAGATTAAACCATTTGACAGGTATTTATTTACACGGTTAATTCAGATGAATCAAGTTGATATGTTAAATTAATCACCTTTTATTAGTAAACCATAAATACTTGCCCACCGCCACCAACTGTTAAAAGAGGTACATTTAAATCTTTAATGAATTTAACACATTCTCCGTGTCCCTTAGTGCTAAGATTAAAACAACCTAAGCGGTCGCCATTTAACGAATCAGCACCACACTGAAGAACAATTGCTGTTGGTTGGTAAAGATCCATCACGTGTTGAATTACAGGCTTAAATACCTGAAACAATTTTGATCGTTTTGTTTAATAAAATCAACGGTACCAATTCAAATATGTCGTACACGTTATCGGATTTATTTAGACATAAATCAATAAACTCTTTCAATACTACCAATTATTATATATCACAATCAAATTTAAAAAACACTTATATTGTTAAAAAAAAAAAAATACAATAAAACCTACTCAACTGGTGAATTTTTCAATCCAAAACTCTCAAAAACATATAAACCAAAAATAAAAGGAAATTATTTTTAAATACCTTCTGTTATCAATACAAATGACTACAGTATGTGACCTACGGGATTACTACTACCGTGTGACCTACAGGATTATTACTAGCGTGTGACCTACGATTAAAATTTGGTTGTATTATACTACTGCAATAATATTCATATTATCTTTTTATTATAATCGAAGGTTTTTTTTTTAAATAGAAAAAAGAAAAAATATTAATTGAATTAAATATTGCATAAAATACCTTATCACGTGCGACGCAATTATATGGCCTTACAGGCACATCAACAATGACTATGATAAAAAAAAAAAGACATTTATTGTAGACAATATGGATCTTTATGTGTCTGTCAGTTTACGTTTTCGTGTTGTACGACGAGAGTGGTATTGATTTTTGGCGTACGAATTATTCGATAAAATATCCTTTAAAATTGCGCAACTCTATTCAGAATCATTAATATTCATGACGAATTAATATCTGTCGAACAACAGCTTCAGGAAAGGCGGTGTTGGCGTTGTTTACATCCAAATAAGAGTATAACCTTTGAGGAATTTTTTTCAACACCTGAAATCAACATTTCATAATAAGGTAGGTCACACACTGCATCACAACCACACAAAATTACAAGCTTAGCGTTAATTTGTTTAATTTGTTAGCGGTAACAAATCAAACATCCTACCAACACTAAAACAGAAAACGTTTTCGTACGAAAATGTAAGTCGCGTGTAATTTAATTACGAATCTTAATGGCAAACACGCCTATTTGTATGTGGTTGATTATTTCCAAACGGATTTACTACGACAATGCGCAATGAACGAAATACGATTTGCTTTAAACAAATCGTATATTTACCTATATACAGGAGACAACAAGAAACAGTTGGCATTTATTTTATAATAACCGTAGCTACTTGATTGTTACTGAAAATCGGTTTACATTTCGAAACAGTTTCGATTCGAACGTAACGCGTTTGAAAATCGTTCTACGTACTTGCGAATAACTCAAATCGTCAATCCCCTCTTTTAACGGCACGTTTACAGAATAATATCGGCCGACGTCCGCTCCGATTTCATACATGTCACCGGTACCAGGAAAGAACCAATTGCCGTACTTATGAAACGACACGGTCATCACACGGTCTGTCAAATAAAACGCTTCCTGAACGCCGTCGCCGTGATGCACGTCGATGTCGATGTACAAAACCCTGGGATGATATTTCAGCAATTCCAAAATGGCGATCACAATATCGTTTACGTAACAGAAGCCGGACGCCTCGAATTTCTTGGCGTGGTGCAGGCCGCCGGACCAGTTAATGGCGATGTCGCAACAGTTCTTGTTCAGTTTCATCGCGCCGTCCAACGAGGCGCCCGTGTACATGGAACAAAAATCGTACAGGCCCTCGAACACCGGGCAATCTTCGCCCACGTTGAAATGATTCAGGTACTTGCTGTACGTGGTCAGGTTCTGCGGCGTTACCCTTTGCAGGAACTCGATGTACTCGTCGTGATGGAACCGACACATGTCATGGGCGCTGGCGCGGTACGGCCGGTAGATTTTCATCTTGTTGTAAAGCCCGTAGTTCAACACCAGACTGTGTATGACCGACAGACGGTGCGGTTTCATCGGATGCGCCGGCCCGTAGTGAAAATTGCCCACGTCCGGGTTATAGAAGTAGAACACACGTTTACTGGACATTGCGCGTCGATCAAACGGACATTACTCGAGTACCTACGCGCTCAACGCGATAAATTATTATTCGAAGCGAAACTGACAGCGTACGAACGCATTTCGCCTTTAAATAAACAAAAAAAATAAAAATAAAAAAATAACGTAAAAACAAAATGTAAATAATACGTAACATCGACGGAAGGTAAACGACAACACTGCGCCGCGCAAGATTCTACGCTGTGAAGTTAGTCACAGATACTACGTATACAACAATTGGTTCACAAAACGTTATCAAGATATCAGATATTATCAGATATCAATAATTTCGTTATCTATTTTCTGACAACTACCCTGTGCACGAGCGGATCAAAACCACCCGATCCGTGCACATTTCTTCGTGCGCGCGCATCACTATATTATCACTTATCAGTAATCACCCCTGTAATCACTATTATCAAAAATAACGAAATAAACGTTTTGATTTTGTATTATTTATTTATATTCATGGTTTGTACCTACATAATATATAGGTACATAAATATATATTCTATTTGTGACAATGAAATAATCTTCTGGATTTTGGAGGGATCAGAATTATGGGCGTTCCTGCAGGAATCAGAAGATATGGTCGCACACGCATGCACATGTCAATGTTTTGAAACATAAATAATTTTATACTTGTAACCATGGTTGTTATGTTTAAAACATTTTGTTTAAAACACGTGTTTTAAAACGTTTGAAAAAAACATATTGATTTTTTTTTAAAACGTTTAAAACGCGCATGTTTTAAACATACGTACATAAAAAAAATCGTTTAAAACAACGTTTTTAGTAAATTTAAAAATCTATATTATAAAAAATATTCAAATCTAATATAGACAAAATATTAAACTGTTGGTTTTATGTATTATTTTTGAGTATAGGAATCTAAATACGCAAAATATTCAGTAATATGACCACCCGTTCAACGCCGCCTACCGACTTCGGGGAGAAGTCATGTGGTGGTGTAAATTAAATGAATTCGTAAATAGTTGCTACATGTTAATTAACTTGCTAACTTACTAACTAGTTGGATTATGCTACATGCTCTTCGAAGTATGTTTTATATTATCGTATCATAATTCATGAAAAAATGAAACCGTCATGGATCGAACACGTTAAATTATATTGTAAATTATTATTATAATTTTATAATTTATAATATTAAATGTACCTACTTAAAATTTAGATTACAATTACAGTTATGTGAATTATTTATGTTTGACGCTGAACTCAAATAGAAAAAAATCAAAGAAGTTCTTAGTTAAGTAATACCTATACACAAAATATTCTGTTGTTAATACAAAATATTTTATTATAATATATTATGGTTCTTCGATTTTTGATTACCGAAATTTCGAAACAAAATAATCTATTATAGTCTAACAGACCTTCAATAAAAATTTTTATTTAAAAATAAGTATTTTTAAAACTAGTTGAAAATTTAAAAAAACATGTTTAAAACACTTTAAAAAAAAAACGTTTTAAACTCTGTTTTTAACTTTATAAACATTTTAAACATGTTTTTTGTTTTTTTTTTTAAAAACGTGTTTTTTCCAGCCCTGCTTGTAACAGAATGATTTAGACCTAAAAGCTAAACAAAAATTTTACCGCTTGGAAAAAACCAAATTTAATTCTGAAAAAAAGATTTAAAATTGTCAACCTCTTTTCTAGGTTATGTCTAGGAAGTCGATTTTTGATTAAATGTTTCATTATTTTTTAAATTATTACTATAATGACAAAGGCAAAAAAAAAAAATAATAAGAAATTTTAAAAAATAGTTTCAATTAAAAAATTATAAATCGATTGCCTACATAACCTAGAAAAAAGGCCGACAATTTAAAATCTTTTTACAGAATTAAATTTGGTTCTCTCTATAAGTAGTTGAATTTTTATCTAGCTTTTAGGTCTAAAATAGTACAAAATAATAAACCGTTTCCGATCCCCTTAAGTGAATTACTTGGATGAAGATTTTACATGCAGTGTATTGTTATCACTATAAACATTTGAAAGCAATGATAAATCATTACATTCGATAAAACGATTCTGAGCGGAGCTGCAGCGGTGTAATATTTTTGGTAGGTACCTAATACCTATATAAAAAAAACTAACTCTTTTCGTGAATTAAATACCACAAAACCTATAATCGCGCTATGAATGCTGCAAAATGATCGCGCATGCTTTTAAATGTATAATGATAACAATAATACTGCACTCTTCGAATCTTTATCCAAGTAATTCGCACTTGAGCCGCGAAATTTACAACGGCCAGCTACCATTTTTTTTTAAAAAATTATTTATTTATTTATTTTATAGTTCAATAATTGTTCGCTTATTATTCTCGTCCCCGTCGTGTGTATCGTGAAACGGTATTCTGAAATCGGTACTATGTACGGTTCAGGCGGCGAAATGCCCGAATATTTTACATCGCAACGTTGTACTCGACGCTTCTTCAACGTGCCCCTCTTTTCGCCTTTAAACGATTTTTCATTACGACCGGCTTCGCCGCCGTCTTTCACGGCACGTCTAATAGCGCGTTCGCAATTTTTCCATTTATAATCCGAATCGTATGTAGTTCGATGCCTCGCTTCGACCGGTTTATCTGCACTTTCGTCCGCGGGATTGAATTTACACAGCGCATCGTACAGATACGGAAACCTTTCGAACAGTGCTCGGAAATCGCTCATTTTCTTCTCATACTCCGTCGCGGCAACAGATTCATTTTTTTCCTTGTGCGCGGTGCAAATCGTACACGGCGGGACTGGTTCTCTTTTCGTCTACACATATATATATATATGCAATCAGTGGCGTGTATACGCTGTTTAAGTGGGACCTGTGTCTCACTTAAAAATAGGATGGGTATAGTAACTTGGATGGGTAGTAGGGTACAGTATGTACGGCCAAAGAACAGTATTGGATTATTGGTATGGCATAAAGTTAAATGTTACCAATACCGTACCATGGAAAATGGACTAGCAGTTGCCACTGTCGCCAGTTATTAGTTATCACGTCTTATTACGCGTGTAACATAGGGATATGGTTGTGATATATAAAAATAATCCATGTAAGCATAGGCGTGACTAGACTTCATCCGCAGCGGCAGCCTAGCTAATGACCGGCGCCACCTTAATACACCGAAATAAGCACTATACCCCCCACCACCACACAATTTAAAGGGGGGATAGTCCCCCCAATTAAATATTTATGTAAATAAGTTTGTAAACTGTATTATCATTTTTAATTACCTAATAAATGTACAGTATTTTCAGTGCCTTTAAATTTATCTTCGGAAATCTTATTTATCTACAGGATTACACCATATTATAATTAGGTAAGTAATAAACAAAATATATGATGTGTAAGTGTATAGAAAACCAAAATTCTTTAAAAAGTAGATACTTAATGTGTTTCATAATAAAAAAAAACATATATCTAATAATAGATGCGATAGTGTATGGCAGTCTTTATATACTGGGTTTTTCAGAAGTCGGGTGTGGTCGTCACCACCTCTTCCTGCCATGTCTACGAAAATTATCTGCCGTCAATAGTTTTAAAAGTAATTCATATTTCTCATAAATTGTACCAGTTGGCATTTGACAGTTACCCGGTACCAGCATAATAATTACACGATATTATATTGCGATTTGCGATAAGAATCATAAATAAACGAGTGCATCAATTCAGAAGACATTTTATTTTATTTTTTTAAATAAAAGTTGTAAGTCACCGACTTTTAACTCGGTTGACCGGCGCCTTTCTAAAATTGCAGGGGCAGCCCAGGCACCCTAGGCTGCCACCGTAGTCACGCCTATGCATGTAAGGAGTATCTAAGACCCGTGATTCTTGTGAATCATTATATCAAAAACCCACGCGATAAATAGCCAGTAGGTACACTATAGTAAATAAGGTAGTAGGTAAGTACGGCAAGTACGGCCGAAGAACATTATTGGTACGGTGTACGGTAAATTTATTAAAAATAGGTTATTTCAAGGGGCTGGTTAGGTGTGAAAATAATTTTGCCCTACTTAGTAAGAGAGCTCTGCACGCCACTGTATACAATATAAATTACACGATTAATATCATATTATTATTTAAATAAGTATATATATATATATATACATGCAGACTTGGGTAAAATACGTTTTAAAAGTATTTGGAATACATGTTCCGAATACTTTGTAAAAAGTATAAAGTATTCAGAATGTGTATTCGAATACTTCACAAAAATTATTCTAAATACTTTTAGAATACTTTTTTTTTACCAGTTTTCAGTACCTAATCTACTGCTGCTAGTTGTTGCTCGTATTTAATTATTTAAATTATTACTGCTTTCACGGGAAACCCAGTTTAATGATTTGGAAATATTTGATATACCTATGTATTTAAAATGAGATGAACATTTTCTCGATATTTTATTGATAATAATTAACAGAATGTGGGCACTTATTTATTACACCATCATAATAATATGTTATCGTCGTTGCTGGGGCAAAAGTGGAAAAACCATTATTATTTTATTAAATATAGTTGAAAACAAAAATAACATGAAATATCGTGTAGACACTATTTAAAATGTTTAAGCTTTAAAAAGTATTCGGAATACTGTATTCAGAATACTTTTAAAAAGTATTTAAAATACTGTATTCAGAATACTTTCAAAAAAGTACTTAAAAAGTATTCAGAATACAGTATTCCGAATATTGTATTCGGAATACTACCCAAGTCTGTATACATCGTTGAATAACATATAAAAAAGGTTTGTGTATATATTATATATATATGCGGAGTAATAGGTTTTCTCGTTTCACTGCGTTATTTTCATTTGTTGTATATAATAATATGTTATTTAAATTGTTCGCCGTATAACGAATATGTCTATACGTTTATTATAAATTTATAGACCGCGGAAAATATTTATTTTCAATAATATATTCGTTAGAATAACATATTAAAAAAAGGTAACAAAAAAATCCTACCCCTTTGTTTATACATATTATATTATATATTATATAGGTTTGTGTTAACGAGGAGGAGACCTCGTCGTCACCACAATCGTTTTCGACGGCAAACTGGTTTGTCCAGCTACACTAAATATACGCATTCTGTATAAACAGCTTTTTGAATATCAGTGAAAACGCCGGAGAAATAACGAATGGGTGTGTTTTGTAAAGTGTGTTTGTGCAGTTTGACGCCGACGATTACAAATCTGTTTTCAAAGTACGTAGTTGTAAATAAATTTCAGTTATACTTTCGTAGACTTTTCTAGCCATTTAAAATCCGTATTGTAAACCGAATCGGGTATTTCGCAGTTTACAGCCATTGTTTTCGTCTGGTCAATAATTTCCAATTTAAATAAAAATAAAAAAATAAAATTTAAAAAAATAAATAAATAAACACTTATAGCAATAACAAGAAAACGAAAGTCGTAACTATACGGAATCCTAACATTAATTATTTGTATAATAATATAATATTATAATAACATTGAAACGGGCCAGTATATTTAAATATTTGTTCGAAACTTCATTTATTGAAAATCTATTAAAATTATATAGATGATAGGTCTATAAAATATATCAGCGTTATTATTGATGTTATCACCGTTTAAAAACGTTCAGAATAATTAAAAATCATTATTACATGTGTATATATGCAGCAAGAGTGTCGCAATGGAATCGAGTAGTTTTTATAACCTGACATTAATAATAATTGGCCAGCTACATTATATACTTACGCATAGCTTCATTTTAGATTTTACGTTTAACCTTAAATGTTAACAAAGGTTTGTTGTGAATGTCGCCCAAGTGATTTACTTGGATAAAGATTTTAGGGTAGGTATACATCAAATGCGTCGAAAATCATAGACAAAAAAAAAAATTGTTTGGGATAAAAAACGGTTATACATCAATTGCGCCGGACGATACGAGATGGGTATACATAATATATCAACTACGCCAAAAAAAATTGAGGTCGACAATTTATTTTCGTATTTTGACGGTAAAGTCCAATATTATATTAAAAATTAGAAGTTGTTGGAAATAAAATATCGAAAATGCGATAAGACACTAGTGTTATTTGATGATTAAATAAAATTTCACAAATCATTTTACCTATAATACCATTTTCCAAATCTATGTTATATATTATTTATTTAAATTGGTGCTTATTTTTTAAAACTATCACCCATTTACCGTATAACTATACCTTATATTTTACTGGCGCAATTGATGATGCAATTTTGATCCATGATAAATTCACCGTCGCAAAAGATATATACATTACAGGTAGTCTAAAATATTCGGCGCAATTGACGAGCACCGAGATTTTAAAGCGTATTGTTATCACTATAAATTTGAACGCAATGATAAATCATTGCATTCGATAAACGATTCTGAGCGGAGTGTCGGTGTAATACAATTTGTCGAAAAATTTGATATCGTTATAAAAAGAAATTGTGACTTGACACTTTTTAAGGTTCTTTTGAATATATAGTTGAAGTAACAAACGTCTGACATTGTTTTAAATTTTTAAGCATTAAAACCAAATATTACCTCTTTTACGAATTAAATACTTCAAAATCTACAATCGCTACATATATAGCCCAAAATTAAAAGACATTTTTTGAAAAATTTGTCTCGTTAACACAGTCCAAAGTTACATATTTAATGAAAATTTCAGGTTTCTCTGATCATTAGTTTCAAAATTACGAAGAAATAACGATTTTGAAGAAATTGCGTTTTTTACAGTTTCTATGTAATTTTTCTGTAGTTTTTTCTGACGTTTAAAAAAGTTATTGAGAAAATCAAAAAATTACCCTTTTAAAGTATCAACTATATGCAATTTGCTACAGGAAAATAGTGCAATTTACTATCGGAAACAAACTGTGACTGTAAAGATCGGAGCACTCCTTCTGGTAGAATTTTTGAGTACAGACTTAAAAAAAACACAGCTTTGTAAAACCAATGGATTCCTCGCTCCGCTCAGAATCCAAAAAACAAATATTTCTTATTATGAATAATTAATAATTTTATATTTTACAAGTTCTTTGTAAGGTTGGACAAGCGATGAAGCCGAAAAACTGCAAATATGATTAGCTAATATTTAATAAGCAGTAATATAAAATATTAATATATTATGCATATTTGTATTGCTATATAATATTATTTATAATTAATAATAAATAATAATTACAATTCGTTTTTATAATTATTTTCATTAAACGCCTATTTCTTATTTTATTACAATTATTTTGTTCACTTTAGTTGACACTGCAGATAATTATTCAACTTTGAAGATATATGAATACACGAAATACATAAAATACGTTTTAATTATGTGTGCGTGTGATTTTAGATCGACTTTTTTTTTATCACATTGAACCTCGTCAAACTTGATTGGAAAACTAATGTATCTTATTTGAAGTATAACTGGTATATAAGTAATGCTTTTAAAACTGGTATAGAAGAAATTAAAAATCAATAGTAAGTATATTTTCTCTTTAATTACCACATAATACCATAAATAGCAACGATTGATGAAATATTTTATACGATATACCTACAATTAATATTTATTTTTATTATTATTAAGCTATATAACTGACTTATCTATGATATGATTTCAAAATAAATTGTCTGATAATTCCCCTGCAAACCCATCGACATAATTTCAAAATCCCATTACGAAATTGTACCTACGACAAACTCAAAATTTTAAATATATTTTCCGCGGCCGAGTTAGTTAACATTATATACTATTATGTATATATTTTATTACGCTATTAATACGAGCAAGTACAATATTTTATATACATGTTCTTTGTGTATGACGTAATTGTTGAGATGTAATTTATTTTAATGCCGAAATTTCAATTTAATAACGCTAATAATCACACATTTATTTTAACATTATATAATAATTAATAATTATAAACTATAAATAAATCCCTAAACATTTGGCGTCGTTTCTTATATTTGACCACAACGAAACGAAACGCCTCAAGTTATATTTTCATTTACTCATTATGTTTTTAATGTTACTTATTTAACCTACATATAATAAAGTACAACATACGTAATTCGTACAGATTTCTTTAAAACATTCATATAGATAATATAATCAATTCAATTGTTTAATTGTTTAATTCATATAATCAATTGAATTCATATAATAATTCAACAATCATATAATGACTACACAGTTTGTAGTGAATGTGCTAATTAAACTGTTCAACGTAGGTATTAAATCAATGAGAGATTTCTAAGAACATCAAGGTAATGTGTTATAATATGGTGGTAATACGTTGCGATTACGAGAACCTTATTATGACCTCGTGAGCTGAAATTATTGTTTAGTTTCTCAAATTCAAAACCGAGTATTTCATATACGTATATTTTTTCTAACTATAGATAATCACGCGTATTATTATATAATGTATGTGCCAAATCTATAGAGTTATTTTTCTAATATTATTAATTTTCACTTACTTTATATAAAACAGACGTTTATACTATTTAGGTATTTTGAGTATACATGAGATATTCGGAAATCGGATTATTACCTTCTATATATATGTCATTATATTTAAATTTTTAATTTATAAATTTTTTTAATTAAGTGAAATCACTTTTCAGATTTCGATTCAGTTTACACTTGGGTGAAATTAAAAAGCGTTGACTAATTCAAAAACTGTGCCAATATATTAATTTTACGGTCGACCGTCGCGTAACCGTATCAACAAAAAAAAAAAAATGAAAAAGACGTGTAAAATTATATTGAACTCGTTTTGTTTTATCGGATGCGTATTGGGATGTTTGTCATATAATGCGGCGCCTAAGGTACGGGTCGACTCTGGCGAAATTGTAGGTGGATACGAATATACCTATAATGGTCGGAAATTACACTCATTTTTGGGTATACCGTATGCAAGACCTCCAGTGGAAAACTATCGATTCGAAGTAATATTTAAGAAAATTCGATAAAATGTAAAACGTTTAAAATTGAAATTACTCTTATCAAAGGAACCACAATCCGTAGAACCTTGGATAGGAGTACGGAATGCTACTATTCCTGCAAGTGCTTGTCTGGGGCTAGATTACAAAACTACTACTCTTGAAATTATAGGTCAAGAAGATTGCCTGTATCTCAACGTTTATACACCAAAGGTACAATCGAATAATAATCGAAAACAAATTTTACGTGTCTAATACGATTCGAAATCGTGTACTATTATAATATTAGAAATAAATCCCACTTATCCTTTTTTCTTTATCACCCATTGTCAGGAATAGCGGCGTGATTACTGAATAAAATGCATTCGCGACACTAAATATTTTCCAAGTACTGCTGTAAATGTATCTTTTTGCAACACCAAAAATATTCCAGCGCAAAGATCATTTCCTTAATGTGAAAAATATTAAAACTCATTTAACGATTGATGTTATTTGGAAAATCCGTCGTTCTTCTATACCAAAAATAATTTTAAAACTAGACAAATTTTGAATTCCAAAAAAAAAGACTCATGTTTTCTGCAGCTACACATTTTTTTTTAAATTGTTTTTTTTCAATTGGTATATTGTTTTACAATAAAATTAGATTTGAACTACCAATCATAATTTTGAATTTATATAATTACCAGTTACATGAGCAGAAAATAGTTTTTTTTTTTTAATGTACCCAATCAAAATGATGTTGGGTTTTACAGTTCAAGTTTAAACAATTCTCTTTCGTTCTATTTGTTTCTTGACAGTTGGTTTTCTAACATACATTTTTTTAAACTGTGACAAACCAAAAGATGTATTTTTTTATGTTTAAAACAACGGTGCAGTCAGCATTTTACGAAATGTGATCATTTGAAATATCCGAATTTGTAATTAAGCACTTACTTATAATTCAGAAGTCAATTTGATGATTAAAATCTGAGTACACTATATTTTCCAGCGTTAAGCAATGATCAATACAATGCCAATTGAGTAAAATACTATTTTCATTCAATACCTTAAAACACATAAATTTATATTGGATAAAAAGTAAACATTTCGCGTGTTGGGTATAATAAACTTTAATATCCATGCGAAATATGCAACTGAAAAAAAAAATTGAACAAATTATTATATTATAATTCATTGATTATTATTTTTTCGTTAACTGTTCAGTTACCTCAAGATACGAAGACGGATAATGATTTAATGAATGTCGTTGTATACATACACGGTGGAGCGTTTGTTGGTGGCGAAGGCATTACTTATGGTCCACAGTATCTTCTGGACAACAATGACTTTGTGTACGTATCGATAAATTACCGTTTGGGCGTATTGGGCTTTGCCGCTACTGGCGACAATGTTTTACCCGGAAACAACGGTATGAAAGACCAAGTGGCAGCGTTAAGGTGGATACAACGAAACATCCGTTCATTTGGTGGTAATCCGAATAAAGTCACGGTTACTGGCATGTCGGCTGGTGCAAGTTCTGTCCATTATCATTTGGTGTCGCCTATGTCAAAAAGTAAGCAAGCACCTATAATTTACAAATAGCACGAAAAACGAGAATTTCCATTATAATTTTTTTTTTTTTAATCTCAAATTATACAAACGAAACTATTTCCTTTTGAAAAATATTAATTCTCGCCGTTAATTATAAACAAATTAATATTATATAATTATTGTTTTTAACTAAAAGTTTTTCAAAACTGATTTTCAAAGTATTCGATTAAACCCTGTTTAATTAGCATAAAACAAGTATACATACTCGTATATAAAGACATAATTATTAATACATTAATCGTACCCACCAGTTTGTGGTAGATTCGTATTTATATATAATAACTTACGTTAAAATACAATATTGATACATCTTAGAAATTGTCGATAGTACCCGTAATCGTATTTATTATTATTTAATAGTGGCATAAAATCAGATTAAAAACTGTTTGTATAGATTTATTTAATCGGGCAATACTTCAGAGTGGAAGTGCTTATTGTCATTGGTCATTAACCGAAAATGTCGATCAAAAGACCAAGTATATTGCGGACATGTTAGGTTGTCCGACTAATAATTCAGTGGATATCATTAAATGCCTTCGTTCTAGACCAGCGAAGATCATAGCTGAATCGATTAAAAATGTAATGGTGAGTATTTCGGTAAATATTATATTTTTTACACTGTATACATATGTACCTATATGACGTATTGTTTAGCCATGGAGATTCAATCCATTCTCACCTTTCGGACCGACCGTTGAACCGGCTAATGGAAAAAAACAGTTCTTACCGGATATTCCAAAAAAACTCGTAGCATATGACATTCCTCTGTTAATAAGTGTTACACAAGATGAAGGCGTTGATCAGGCTGAGTATATTCTTTTCACAGATGCTGTGGATGAACTTAATCACAACTGGAATGAATACATACCACACTTCCTTGATTATAATTATACGATTTTGAACGAATCTCAAAGAACCAAAATCGCGCAAGATATAAGAGAATTTTACTTTGGTGATAAAATGATATCATTGGAAACCAAAAGCGACCTAGTAAAAGTAAGTTCAGAATTTTAAATTAATACAAGAACATTGAACTGAAAGAGGTCAACGGATAACACGCAACTTAAACTGATTTAATATTTAATCTATTTATTAACACGTAGGTACGATAACGAATTGTTTCTTAAACAAATTTAGCAACCAGATTTGACAATATTACGAATTAAAAAGGTACCTAACCAGCTGCGGGAGTTGTGGACGTCACTTTAGTGAATTACTTCGATAAATATTTTAGAGTTTTGTTATTACTATATAAATTTAAAAGCAATGATAAATCATTGTATTCGACAAAACGATTCTGAGCTTAACTTCGGTGTAATATTATTTGTTATTAATATAATATAACGAATTTCGAAAAAATTACGTTTTTGCCGTTTTTAATACAATTTTTTTGTAATTTTTTGGGTCAAGTTTAAAAAATGACCTCCTTAAATACTATCCCAGCAAAATTTGCTCCTGGAAAACAGGTACGTGTGTAATAATCGGAGCACTCCTTCTAGTCGAAAAGTTGTACACAGAAAAAAATAAAAATAAACATCATTGTAAAACTAACAGCTTCCTCGCTTCGCTCAGAATATAAAAGTAACATTAATTAACGCGTAGATATGTATGATATTTGTACGGGAAACAAATAATAAAAATAATTATTTTATTGTTATTAATTACATTGACAATGCAAAACTTCTTCAGATGATATCGGATAGAATGAACGGATACGCTATGAGTAAAGCAGCTCAAAATATTGCTTCAAAAAATACAGCACCCGTATATTTTCATGAATTTGGATATAGCGGTGAATATTCTAACTCTCGAGGATCGGGTGAATAATATATTACACTACTTTTATTTGTGTTTTTCATAATGATATGTTATAGAGATGCTGTAAAAGTGTAATGCCCATACATAGTATGCTATAGTTTGTGTAACTTTTCAATAGACGAGTACCAGTGTGACGGAATATAAAAAAAAAATCGTATACAATATTCTATTTAAATAATCGCGTTATTTCTTCTCACGAAGTAAAATATATTTTTTAAAGATTATAAACATTTATTTATCATACATACACTGATACACATAATAGAAAATGTAATTTAGAGGCGTCTGGTTATTTATTTTATTTTTATTTTTTGCTATTAAAATGTTTTCAAATTATACATTTAGTATACTTAATATTTGCAACTGATGTTTAATTTTGAACAACAGTTTTCTTGTAAACTTAAAATGTTAAGACTTTTTTCTGAGTAAATTTTTAAAAAAAGCTAGACAGTCACGCTGAAACTCGCCTTTAAAAAAACATATTGGTAAACTAAGAGCCACTAACCAAAGGTCACCCGTTGATATACAATGTTCATTATTACTTCTTATGTGTTCTTGTTAGGTGTGGCTCATGGTGATGAAACCATTTACATGTTGAAAAACGTCGACAAACATCCGCATGATAATGAAAGAGATACAAAGATGATAGAAATTATGGTTAATATTTGGGCATCCTTCATTAAAAATGGGTAATCTTTGAATCGTGATTGGATTTGTTATAAGTCTATTAATGTGTGTGTGTGTGTGTGTGTGTGTGTGTGTGTGTGTGTGTGTGTGTGTGTGTGTGTGTGTGTGTGTGTGTGTGTGTGTGTGTGTGTGTGTGTGAATTATGACGTTTATTATTAATATATATATATATACATATTTTTTTTTTTTTTTTAGAGTGCCTGATTTAGGAAATACAACAACTTGGTTACCTGTATCTAAAAATCCTACAGATCCGTTACGGTTTATTAAAATCACACAAAATCAAACGTTTGAACCCAAAGAACAATCGAACCATGGAAATTATTCATTCTGGAGTAGTCTACCGTTAACTGAATTCTATGAAACTAATAAAGCACAAGACATAACTCACGCAGAGCTTTAAGCGCTAAACAAATATCAACGATTTTATTTTTCGTCGTTTAAAACTTTGTCAATACCTAATAATCGTGTTTTAATACAAAATTACCCAACTAAATTTTCTCACTTGTTAAAGTATACCACCTATACTCGTATATATGTATGAATATACGATCAAATAATAAAGGTAATATTCAATTTTTATGCCGACTACACATTTTAGGGTAGTTACTAGTTATTATTTAATATCTCAATACAAATAATAGTCGAATTTGTAATTACATACACATATTGCTAATGAACTGTAATTAGAATTCGTATTACATTACGATGAAAATCTCATTTACTGCATGAAACGTTATGAAAAAAATGTATAGAAAAAAAAAACTGCGAGTATGCAGTTTATCATGAGGAAAAAACCATGAGAATTACATAAAGTAAAAGGTACACGCGGTTAAGTTCGAATTGTTCTTCTCGGAGTATACTGGCGACTATTAGAAAACATTCTTTTGCAGACCAGTATAATAAGTATCAATCATAGTTCAGTGATGGTTATAAGGGGGGACGATAGGTGGATCGCCCCACTCCCATGGGATTTGATATTTTTAAATTTAGTATATCTCTGACCTAACAGCATCGACTTGTGTCATGTAAGTTGGTCCAATTATGTTATGGTTATGCTTCATTTTCGCTCCCCCACCCCCTTTGAACATCACGTAGAAAGCTGGAATTAGTGCTTGACCGACGATCAGCTCGTACGGTATACGCTGACAGTGCGCGTAGATCATCGGTCGTAATCGAGCGTTTAGTGCTTAGCTGACGACCAACTTGGTCAGTCGTGTACAGTGTAAACGAGTAAACGTGTAAATGTGAGTAAACAAGTAAACGTTAAATAAATGGTAAACGTGTAAAATAAACGAGTAAACGTGTAAACGAGGGTACAACCACAGAATAAAACAATCAGAATGGACACTGATAAGAAATAACACGAGTGGTATAGGACGGCGGCAAAAATCAGTCGGCCATTTTGTTTCAGGTAACGCAGTGTGACCCACCATGTAAAAATTAAATATGTTATTGATTAAAATAGGTATTTTATACAGCAGCACAGTGCACTGTAAATATCACAGAAGTCAGGAATACAGAATGAAACGATATATATATGTACATTATCACAAAATAAATTTGATAAAAACTACCTGAAATAAAATGTCGACTGATTCTCTGTTATCGGCCCGCCGCCCAGAAGTGTCCACCCCCTGGTACAACGATGAAATATGAATCCTTACGTTCATTTCATTTCATTAAAATACGCGAAATAATATAATAATAATAATAATAATAATAAAGATTGTATCCTCGCGTACGATCGGTTGCTCGGTCAGCGTCAAACTAAACACCCGCATATATCGACATAGCGCGTCAGCCGACCGTAATAAAACGGGGAAAAAATGGTCACCAGATAGCGCTACAACACAACACAGAGGGCGTGGCAGAAAAGTGCTTATAAATAGCGGTCCGAAACCATCGGACCGCTCAGTGTAGTCACGGCGGTCGGGCGTGAACAACGTAGTTCGCGTCTGACTGCGGTGTGTGTGTGCCACGCCTCTATATTATGTCTTAACGCTATCTGGTGACTACTTTCTTTTCCCGTTTTATTGTTATTTCGTTTACGTTCCATGCACGTTGTTCTTCCTTTTTCTACATCTGAATTTCGTCTCGGTACACTAATAGATCTTTCTTCTTGGTTATTACTCGTCGATGTGAATATTTCATTAGCAGAGCGGGTTAGCTCCATTTTTGCCCCCCCTCCCCCCTGAACATCATGTATAACCGCCACTGTCATAGTTGAAGGTTTACTACGTATTTCGTCGATGTGTCCTATATAACAACTGGAGAAAAAAAGGCAGAGACCACTTTAGCAACAAAAACGGTGAGAAATCAAAAGAAACACGTGCAGAATATTCTCAACTAGGATTAGCATTTTTCTCCTTTCTACGTTATGTATACTGTTTAAAATTTATATTTTTATAGTGAATATTTTTCTCAATTAAATTAAATTGCAATTACTTAAAACAATTAAGTAATTATAGTATTATATGACTTAGATCGTAATACATTTTGATCTCGTATAAAAATTGTCCGCGTCCAAAACGGAAATATCGACAATTTTATCGGTTTTTTTTTTCTTACACCGGTTCGAACGTAGTTATCCTTACGCTCAAGAAAACCACTGCTGGAATATTTGGTAAAAACGTGTCAAATAAAGTATACTGCAGTGTATACGTATAGAAATGATATTAACTATATTCGTTTTTTTTTTTAATAGCGTTTTTATTTAGTATCAACGGTATTGTACATTTGTACGATAAAAACTAGACCGAAAGTATACGTAAAATAGGAAGTTGATTGTTTTAAAGATATTTCGGTGTACGCGTAGTTTAAATAATCATCCCGTGTATATTATATTCTCTCAAATAGAATATTTTTTAATTATATATATATAATAAAAGTAAATTTTGGCGCTAAATGTATTTCATTAAAAGTCGAAACAGATATTTTTTGACGCAATCGGGCGCAATCTCGCACGTGATAATTTTATTTTTTAAAAGACCGCGGAGACTGTTCACATATTTTATTGTGAAATCATTTTCGTTTTATCATTTGCTAAAGTAAAGTACAATTATAATTATTATATTTATCCGTAATATCAATTAAAAAATAATAATAAATACTGTACAATGTGAAATGATATAATTATAATAGCCACGCAATTATCGATTTACATATTAATATCAGCTCATCGCGGTATACGAGTTGACGCGAGCGTGAATGCACGCGCAGTTTAATCTAAAACACTCGGTTTATATTATAATTACTATTTTAAACCTTCGAATATCATAACGAGAAATCACGATGCGATTGCTTTTTTTTCTTGACGAAACCGAATTTTAAAACGGTATTATTTAAATCGTTTTGTGAATTATTTATATAAATGATGACATTGATTAATATTAAGGAATACTGCGGTAGAAAAACGAGAAAAAATATAAAATCGGTCGATGGCGCAATTAAAAATTTTTTTAATTTAAATTACACACGAGTTTTAGAATAAACTAAAGCTGTTCGTAGTGACATACAGTCGACGTAATAATATATCGTGTAAAATGTGATTAGTACAAAAAAACATTTTTTTTTTCGGAAATTTATTTAAAAAATAATTTTCTTTTCAATTATACACGATTATCGTATATTGTTATCGGCATTGAAATAAATAAATATATTGAAATAACATCGAACGTTTAAAATAAATATTTTATATACGCGCGTTTCGTATGTCACTTAAACATCTCGTCGTATTAAAATGTTACCGAAAAATCATTGTGCATATAAATAAAATAATAATAATAATAATAATAATTAATACCAAACACTTATACTATACGCTGCATAGTATATATCGCACCACGACGAGAAAAATTACATAAAATAAGTAAATAAAAAAAAAAAAAATGTATAAAACTTATTTTGAAAAAGTAAAAACCTTCTTTATATTTCAGATAGTTATTTTTAACAATACTTCTATTATATTCTATATAGTATACTATTGTATGGATCAATAAATCGACTCTTGTTGAATACATTGGTATTAGACATTGTTTTTCTAAAACCACATTTTTCTGTTGCGAGACCGTTCAAGTAATAGTTTTTATTATCACCAAATGTAAAAAATGTATATATTTACGCCTTTCTACCTCGGTTAAGAATTTAAGACGACTACTAAATTGGAATAAAATAAAGACAAAAAGTTTGAATTCATTGATATTTATTAGCTCATACTTTGAACGTTTCCCTATACATAAAACTTTGTCCGATTATAAAATACGTTAATATTGTTTTTAGTTTTTCCTTTTTCAAAAGCGGAAAATTTACGTATTATACTATACGCACAAATGTGAACAGTTCTCGACCTAAATTCACGTCTACTGCACGAATGCGTGTCCTGCAGGACAAGATATTCGGGGCTGAGATCGGTCGGATTTTTTTTTTTTTATTTCCTTTTTACTTTGAAAAGTTCACACGTCAAACAATTCGCCCCCGCCCTTGTCGGCCATTGATTCCAATCAGACACGATCCGATACAATTGATCCGAAAAGTTTGATCACATTTTTGCGTTTTACTGCGCGGTTTTACAGACCGTTATTGCGTATGCGCAGTAACGACCAAACACCAAGACAAAAAAAAAGAAAAGGAAAGAAAAACCGTTTAAAACGGCAACACGCGTTATCTGCTGGTTCGAGATAAATAATATTCTACGGCTTTCAATATTGTGTTCTTACAAATCGTTATTATTATTTTTTACAATTAATAATCGATTGATTAATTATTAATACGTGTTTTAATAATACACAAAACCGAACGATAACGATTTGATGCGGACGCGCTGACAAGTACGCGCGCGCGCGCGTGGTAGGGGGCCGGCCCACAGTCGCAGTAAATTTTTTACACGAAAAATTGTCGCGTTTTACTGGAATCGATCTGCTGCTAGTCCATTGTACGCGGTCATTGCGGTTTTTACACGAGAAAATTTCACACGCAAATCGGTCGTTTCGTTGCATAAGCGCTGCGCAGCGCGTCAAAAGACAATCAATTGTAAATACTTACGACGTATTTAAAAAAAAAAAACGTGTTTTTCTCTCGGTTTTTTTTTTTTTTCTTATATTTTTTTTTTGTCCTCCCCGCTTTAGCCCCTACAACTGGGACACATCGCTCAAAGGCGGCGGCCAGTGGTGACTTTTTCTTTTTATTTTGGATTTTTTTTTTAAAAAACTGTTTTTTTTTTAACTCCGTTTTTGTTTCCGTTCCTCGTCATGAAATCGTCGTTCGCGTTTACCGCGGCGTTGGTCGCGACGGCGGCGGTCGTAACCGTCGCCGCCGCCGATTTCCACTTGGTTCTGTTGCACGCAAACGACATGCACAGCTGTTTCGACGAGTCGGACGTGCACGGCAACGAGTGTCACGAAGGGAACGCGGCTCCGGGCGGCCAGTGTTACGGAGGGTTGGCCAGGATGGCCGGAGCGGTGCGAGACGAGAAACGCAAAGCGGCGGACAGGGGCGTGCCGTCGCTGTTCATGGTGGCCGGAGACACGTTCCAGGGCACGGCGTACTATTCGTTCTTCAGGTGGAAACCCGTCGCGGATTTTGTGAAACGGCTGAACCCCGACGTCATGGTATGACCGCGCGCACGTGATATTGTCATCGGCGACCTATTGCAGGGATGCGTCCTATATATACAGTGGCGTCGCGGAACTAAAGAACCAATGCAGTGGCGTGGCGAAAGAGCGTAATTTTGGAGCGGTCGCTACTGGTTCGAATTGGGCGGGTGCGTGGTGGTCGGTGGATGACGTACAGCAAATGATTACGAATACTCGACTTATTAGTGAAAAATTTTGGTTATAGAATTTAGATGATAGAACTTGGAAGAAAACAAAAGCCAGAAAGTATTTGAAATACGATACATATACATATATATTTGGTCAATTATATTATATTATAATCAATGGTATTAGGTAATAATAGAGTAAGTAACGGGAACACGTTTTATGAACAAACACGACCTACAGGTAAAGCCAGTGGCGTATTTACGGGGGGGGGGGATATGGGGGTCATATCCCCCTCCCCCCGGGAGGTTATTTAAAATAATAATTTGATAATTGTATGAACGAAAATGAATGATATTAAATTCAATTTTGAAAAAATAAATAAATAAATCAAATTTTGTATACAAATGACAAATGTTTGTTTACACACAAAATGTATATAATAATACCAATATATGTGTATAATGAATACAATAAAAATATCGGTTGAAAATTGTATATCCCCTCCCGTGGAAAAATCCTAGATACGCTACTGGGTAAAGCTACCTGTATATCATTTTTAAAATTTTTTTTTTTAAATATACTAGATTATCGTTTTTATAGAGGGGTTAAGAAAAATAGTCCGCTCCTTGTCTTTAAGAGGTTCGCCGCGCTACTGAACCAATGTGCTGAACCAACGTACCCATTCCACCAATTTTAGTTTTACAACGATGTTCCGATTTTCACAAGTATACCCATACCCATAGGATCCAGGGGGGGGGGGAATTTATCGCCGGGCGTGTAATTTTCCTGGGCGTATTTTAAGGTTTCATCAATACACTGACTGAATTGAAAATGGACTTTGAAAAAAAAAAAATCCATAACTACAAAGTATTTTTGTCATTATTAGGATTCTAAATAATGGCTGTGCCGTCATAGATTAATGATTACGGGGAGAAATCTTATCGTACGCAGTGACTATTATTGCTGCCGTTCTAATAATAAAATATTTATTCAAATAAATGGGAAATTATGATATATCGTCGAATTTTATTTTATTATATTTGACACTGCAACAGTTAACAACTATAGTTTTTTTTTTTTTGTTAGAAACACATTTTTTCGTATGAGCACGTATAGAGTATTTGGTGTATACACATTATATTTCGGTAAATAAAATCAAATTATTTCATCTTGTTGCTTACTTATGGGGGGGGGAAATGTGATTTTCACTGTATAAACAAATGTGCAATATTCTTAATTTATTGATATGCATATATAATAGGTAAATTTAAACACGATTTTTAAAAGTTACCATAAAAACAACTGTTATTTTATTTTTAAGTATTTAAGTTGTTAAATGTTTTGTTACTGATTTTAATGCTAAAAGTCTAATGTTTATTTTAAATATTTTTTTGTAAACCATAGCTTTTTTTTTTTTTTTTGTCGTAATTTTTCTATTTCCTCCGGGTGTTAAAATGTTAAGACACTGCTTTGAGGGAACCGAAACAACAGTTCAATCAAAACTTCACGCACAAACCAGTAAACACCTACCTACCATCGAGTTTCAGCATCCACCATCCACCCAACTAAAATCCAGAAGCAACCGTTTCTTAAAAACACGGTTCGCTACGCCACTGGCTGCATTAGAATCGCGTGACAAAAACATAAATACTTACTAAACTCACTATAAAACTGGGAACTGGAGGACGATTACAAATTACTATAATGTGTCGTCTCCGAAGAAGAAGAAAATTAATTATAATATGTTCGTGTTGTGTGTACGTAATTAAATTCATTCGGATCGACGCTGCGCGTGTAAAATACGAATATTATAGACAGTGGCGTAATTAGGGCTAGGCCATTAGGACCTAGGGGGAGGGAGAATTAATAATTTTTTCATACGAACAAATATAAATTTTTCTTTTAAAGAAAATTTGTTTTCGTTTAAGTAAGACAATTAATAGATACAAAAAAATTACAGTTTCGTATTTCAGATCTATTATTTTTGGCTTCAAAACCATTTCGTTGAGTACATCCTCGACATGTATCAGATTTTGTACATTTTTATTAATTGCCAGCATAAACTTAATAGATTTAATCGATTTTAATGTGAACACAACATTTATATGTGTTCTCGAATTTGCCGTCTTCAATTGACATACAAGCGCGCGTCCTATTCACGCGGTCCGTTTTTTGACCAAATTTTTAACAGTGCTATAGATGATTTTGAATATCTGATTGTACAAATTCGATCGGAAACACTTGTACCTGTTTTGTTACGCCACTGATTATAGACACCGCGGGTATTCGTGAGACGGCAATGTGAAAAAAAAAAATCAAAAAGAAATTTGTGATTTGACAATACCGTTTCACTATTCCTATTCCACTGTTTTTGAAAATATTTACGCGCAATAGTAAATATGAAATTATACTTAGTGAAATTTAAACGATTTAAAAACGGTAAAAATGTAGACACTGTGGGCAAATGCTTTAAAATCGTGTGTGTGTTCTCGTATACTGTACACGCAGTTATTTTCCGTAAATCAAAATTCGTTGCGAAATTAGTCAAAGCTCTTTTTTTAAGTCAATTATATGTATGTTTTGATGTCATTTCAGACTTTGGGAAATCACGAGTTCGACGACGGCATCGGCTCACTCGTGTCATACTTAAAAGGTATTCAAGGTATACCCACAGTTGTATCAAACTTGAATACGACGTCAGAGCCCGATTTGAATAAATTGGTGGTGCCGTCATTGGTGCTTACAATAAACAACACTAAAATCGGCATTGTTGGATACTTGACAACAGAAACTCAAGTAAGTATTCTGATTTTTTACTCTGAAGTTTTTCCATCGGAATGCGCTTGCTATCAGCTGGTACGATATAATATGTAGACGCAATTTCGATTTCTGACTTGGAGGTTCAAATATCAAACAAGTGCGATTCAACACGTTATACACTCGCATTCGCAAATATAAAATTGTACGCCACTGCGTTAACGCGATACACTTATTAAATTTAAAAAAAGGTATTTTACAAAATAAAATAAGTTAAGAAACGTGAAAATTATAGCCACTTACATTTTTATAAAATATAAATATATATATATATATATATATATATACTAAAACAATTTTTCTATTTTGTTCGTTATAAAAACAAAATTATTAAAATGATAAAAAAACATTGCAACATGGTTGAGGGGCTAATCTATAGATTATAGGAAGTTTTCGGTGACGTTAAATACCGATTGCTTTATTGTACATTATTAACGTTAACAATAGGCGTTTTTATATATTTGTCGATATTATTATATAAATATTTATAAATGCGCGTTCAAGCGCGAGTATGTAGTTATTATATTATATACAGTACAATAACATTTGAAGTATTTTGAAAAAACTAAAATCTGTTTAATATATTTTTTGGGGGGGGCTCAGTACCTTCGAGTCCTCCAACTACCAAATCGCGCATATACTTTGTACAATAATATTAATACTTCCTATACTTATTATATTGTTGTGTACTCCAATTCACTCGCCAAACCCAGATCGTAATCATGCGATGTGTTATTTCTAAAGTAATATATACTTCAAACTGCGGACGGGGAAAATCGGCTTTACCGTCGCTCGCTGTTTTTGTTCAATAAACAAACGTTTTTTCGTGTGTTTTTGCTCAGGTTAAAGCCATTACCGGTGCTGTTGAGTTTTTCGACGAAGTAAAATCGTTGAAAAGGGAAACCAAGAAATTGCGCGAAAACGGCGTGAACATAATCATCGGTCTTGGTCATAGTGGCATTGAAATGGATCAAAAAGTCGCCAGACAAGTAGAAGATATTGACCTGATTGTCGGCGGACACTCACATACGCTTCTGTATACCGGTAAACCATACATTTTTATCTATATTGCGCAATGTGCTGTTTCTAAATAATGTGTATTGTATATTATATAGCAGAATATACTTTATCGCTATTTATTATTTATAAACGGATCGATCTCCGGTTTACATTCATGATAGTTTAGTTAAAAATAATAATATACCAACAACAGTGATACCTAATTGATATAATAACTACATTATATGGAATAGATGTTAAATTCTCTTATTCGTTAAATGAACAGTCGTCATATAATCGGTTATCGTGAAAACAATTTGTTACGAATTATATGATTAACAAGTATTACAATACCACGCTTATATTATAATAACGGACACGTAAACGTAAATAAAGGAGCTTAGACCTCCCTGAGCCATCTCAAGCCCTACCTAAAATATTTAAATTAATTTGGTCTATAATATTTATATTCTAAAATGTATTGGGGGTCAAGCCTTATATTTTCAGACTCTACGTCTATGTATGGACACAAAGAGAGCGTATATTAATTTCCCGTGTAAAGTATAATATATGCGTGTACAATGGAAAACTTATGTCGGAAAACCATTAAACTTCTACTATACAGTATCATTCGAATTATACATATTAATCGAATATTACATTATTACATTTTTTTTTTTTTTTTTTCATTAAAATACCGTAGCTTACTTGTAAATCAGTTTCGCTCTTTCCAAACGAATACATAAACACACACACAAACAAAAAGTTAATTGGTTAATACATGTATTACAATTGTATATGCGTAATTACTATATATTATAATACTCTAGAGTCCAGACGATAACTCTCAAGACGCCATAAACCGCGGTATGACTTAATGTATTCTAAGATCCTCGGATTAAAACCGAGGCCACATCACTGCGGGAATGATAATCCCACACGTGTTTTGCATAACCGTAGACAGTTTACACCTTCGTCCTTCGGTGTGTGCTCACAACCTTTACAATATATTGTTAAAGATCTTCGATCGTTACAATAAAAATGCCTCTGGGAATTAAAAATAAATAACTAATGTGACACACCGGGATTCGTTTTGGCGTCGATTTTAATGAACTAATTTTTTTCAGGCTCTCCGCCCAGCATTGAAAGACCATATGGACCTTATCCGTTTTATGTGAAAAATATCAAAAATAAAGTCGTACCGATCCTACACGCATACGCGTACACCAAGTACATAGGCAAAGTCGATTTACGATTCGATTCTAATGGCGACTTGGTCAACGTTAGTGGTTCGCCAATTTTATTGAATCACGAAATAAAAAAAGGTAAAAAAAAAAAAAAGAAAATACGCGAAATTAAATAATCAAGATTTCTAATATTAATTTATACTTTGTATTGAGCACATTTAAAGTACATTGCACGTTTGACCTATACACACATTTCCATATACCCATTTAAACCCTGAGATTAAGTAAAAGTGACTTATCTACATAATGTATACGTTTCCTCGTGAATTTTAGACCCTTCGATGTTAACCGTGCTCGACCAGTGGAAACCGAATGTGACTAGGCTTACAAACGTTACGATTGGCCATACGAAAGTCGAGTTGATAAACCACTGTCTCGAAACTGAATGCAATATAGGAAACCTCGTGGCCGATTCGTTCGTAGACTATGTAAGTAATTTTTAACTCTTCCGGCATATATATATATATATATATATACATATCTATACGCGTCCTACAAAGAGAAAAAATTCGTTTCTAAGAATACCAAAAAAAGGAACACTTACGGCAAAAAATGGAACGACGCACCGATCGGAATCGTTCTAGGTGGTAGTGTCCGGGCTTCAATTAACGAAACGGATCACGACGGTAACGTTTTGTCTGTATAATTTGAAAAATATTAAATATTTAAAAAGTACCAAAGACAGTCGAATCGTCGAAATGGCGTTATTTCTTGCACGCAAATTGACGTATTTCAGCGTATTTTACTGACAATAATATAATATTATAGCGATCTAAATACGGTAAAAATTGTGTTTTCTCGTATTATCCTTAATACAGGCCGCATCACCTTGGGACAGTTGATCAACGTAACGCCGTTCATCAATGCGCTTGTCAAAGTTACAATTGACGGTTCTAGCCTTCTAGAAACGTTTGAATATAGCGTTTACGATTACGCTATACATCGTGGCAGTGGAAAATTTTTACAAGTATCTGGTAAGTGGAGGCAAAAAAATTAACACGAAATTACGTATAGACAGAGCCCGACTTGGGAATTTTGGGGCCCGGGTCTAATTTTTTGATGGGGCCCTTAAATTATAAATTCAGTTTTTTTGCTATATTGAGTTTTTATATTTAATTTTTTATTTTTAAAGATTATAAATAAATTGTACTATAATAGTCTATATATAATACGGCACATCTATACACACGACCTGATAATACAACCAACCCGACTGTCGGGCCGACCAAATCGTGTGTGTAATCCGTTTAACATTTCACAGTGCCACTAATAATTATCGACATTAATTAATATCGGGGCCCGGGGCTGCAGCCCCCCTAGCCCCCACCAAGTTGGGCTCTGCGTATAGATTTCAATTTGAAAATTTTATCGTCATATACCTACATATACACGGGCATTGTCAGTTACACGGGATTTATAAATGGTGTTCAACGTAAATCATACTAACAATTTTTTGTGGCGTGTGTATATTATATTATCTACATTTACCAATGCGCACAAGAAACGTATGTACGAAAATGCATGTAATAAAAATAACTACCTATCTGACATGTTAATATCATACGCGCGTGCAAATTGAAAAAAAAATATATTCAAACTCGAAACTACAGTATTCGTCAGTAATGTTTTAGACACGGAAAATATTAGTTCTACCGCAGAGATGCATATAAATATGATAAAGTGTACTTGTATAGACAAAGAATCGAAAACGTACACAGGGTTTTAAACGTTTAAAACGAAACTCCTCGTCGTAAGAATCCCGAGGATTTTCTAATTCTTCATCTATGACGTCACATCATAGTAAATTAATAAGAGAGCAAATCATCGTTTTAAAAATATCGTAAAAAAGAAAATGTAATTTCAAAAATTTGTCGAAGGTTTAATTTTTTTTATTTTTGTAATTCAACGCACAATGTGTGAAAGACGAGTATTTAATATTTATAGTGTTTCAAATATTGCGTTTTTTCAGGAATCCTGGTGGAATTCGATTTAACACAAAAGCCCGGTCACCGAGTCTCTTCGCTGTTAGTCCGACGTGGTAATTTTACCGTTCCCAAATTCAAACCGCTAGTACTAACTGCAAACTATACGATGATAGTGAACAATTATTTGGCTAAAGGCCGTAACGGTTTCAGTGCGTTTAAAAGAGGAGTAAAAAAATACGAATTATTAGGTTTGTAAACTAAACTCAGTTACATTAACTTTTCTATCCAATGTATTTCATTCGAGCCAAGCTCGAAGTGAAACTGCGTAAAGACCGAATTTTTTTTTGCATGTCTATAATATAAATATTGTTCGAGTAATGTATATGAATATATGTACAAGTTCAACTGAAACTAAATATTATAAGTAGAGCCCGGTTGTTGATGACATTTGCATTTTTTTTTTCAACGTGATGATTTTCTAGCTAAAAATGTGATTCAATCAATATAACACATACCGATCTAAATAACTAATTTTTATTTCGCATTATTTGGTTTTTTTTTTTTGACGTTTCAAGATAATTTTTTAACTATTTTAGTTTTAAAAATCGTAAAAAGTCGAGAAAAACTACAAATAAAAAATATATGTACCTAATACAATTATCGGTTGTTTAATATGCGAGTATATTTTAAAAATTGTAATTAATGAAATAATAACTAAAAAAATAATAATTAATAAATAAATAATTTAGATAATTTAAACGATTTTAAAGGTTTTTTTTTTTTTAATGTTTTTAGATCGTAAATTAAATTTCTAAAGGGCGCTTTTATAGGATTCTTATAGCACCAACATCCGGGCCCTGATTATAAGTATCGTTAGTTATTATATTGCTGGTTACAAATTTTTATTGTAAATTTGTATAATTTTCGAAAATATTAACGAAATATTCTTTAACCTACACCGTATTGTTTGTATTTATATAGATATCGACGATTATCACGCGGTGTCGACGTATATAACGGAAATTAGTCCCATAACGACTGGAATAGAAGGCAGAATCCGTTTTAAGAACAATAATCGTGAAAAATCGAAAGCGCCCAAAACACGGCATTGAAAATTGTTTTAAATCGCTATTTTTCTACACGTTACTGTTTCTCAACTTTCGAAACTAGGTTTAATGTAAATATTTTCCTTCGCGTTTTACGTTTCACGCGTACGATTGTATTTGAATATTACAATTAAATGTACCTTCACGAAACGTTTTCAGTAACTGATCGATAGAAAACTCGGATTTTCACACGGCAAAACACTTGGATGTTTTAAAAATAAAAACTACGTTTTGTAATAAATATTATTGTCGTACAAAATACTTTACGGATTTTTTTTTTTTTTAATATCGTGTATATAAATATAATGTACTGTATAATATAATATACTATATTTGTAAAATATAAACGTGCTTGATATTTGTTACCTATAAATTTTAAAATATATCAAATACGTAGTACGGCGATTGAGTCGATATAATATGTCCTGCAATAAATTATTAGGAAAAGCAAAAATCGTCGTCGCGTGAAAATACTTCGTGTAAAATAGGTAAGTGTGGTGAATAAAATACAAAATTTGAATTTTTAAAAAAAAAAAAAAAATGACGTAGGAAATTCGCGTTATATTATTATAATTAGCTGTAATTATATGTCCACCGAACAGCTGGTCCAACCGTGTCTACGCGAGAGAATAGGACAACGCGTTTTTACAGTAACAGGGTTTAAGTAAAACACGCGTTATAACACCCCACCCGACATAATTTTATTTGTAGAAGTACGTAAATATTATTATACGTGAGAAATGTTTATGGCAAAAAAATCAATTGCACAAAATTCTGTTCAATTCAATGTACCTTGTGTAATTGAACGAAATCTGTAGTGCGGGGGGTTTCAAAGGGTATTTAATTGGAAGCGTCTGTTTTCTCTCGTTGTCTTGTATACACACGAAACATAGTAAAATAGACGCGTTTCTTACTCCCAACATATAACGCTGGATGCTGCATAAGAATTCTGAAAATAGATATAAATTCGTCGTGTCTTTTACTTTAGATCGACTTTCCCACTTGTTCGGATCTTAAGTTCTTCAAAAATTGAGTATTAGCAATTTTTTTTTTTTGTATAAATGTGTTCAACTAATTTTGAAGGGATTTATGAAAAAAAAAACAATTAGAAATGTGAGAAAGTCGATGTCGGGTAGGCTTCAGATAGATTTCTTATCGCACCGTATACTAGATCGATCGGCATGTTGCAAGTAGGATAGACGCGTCTATTTTACTATGTTTCATTTATGCAAGACAAAGAGAGAAAATACTGTCTTCCAATCTCCATTTTCGATTAAAATCATTGCAAGATCTCTTCTTTCACCGTAATCCGTAGATCTTCAATAATTTTCAAATAGCTTCTTTCCCCAGTTGCAACTGCAGACACAGTGTACTTTGGAGTAAAGCGGGCTGTCACTATATTTATACAATCTAACGCTGTGTACTATTATAATAAACTTGGAAACTGCAAATAATTCATCTCTTTTTTCTACTACACCAGCATTCGTTTTGTTATTGATATTGGCGTTTTTTGAAATTATTAGTTAGATTCCAATAAAATTACATCAACAACAATATTACATCGTCTTCGAACATATTTTGGCCACGGCCGTCCGTCCTCTTTGTTGTCCGATATTTTATTTAATCTGCATCAGTGTGCCCGATGAATCGTTTCTAACTCGTGTATATAAAAATTACACCGTCGTCCCATGACACGCACACGTTATTTGACTTCATCTGATTTCAACGTCGGTTAATATAGTCGCCTATTATATAGTTATCTTATTACAATTGGTTGCCTCCCTATAAATAATACGCGTTTATTTTTATTTTTTTTACAAGTTTATCATCTATTCACTTACATTTATTTACACGGTACACATTCGTAACGTCTCGAGTGTATTTTATTATATAATAACGCTTTAAAGAGCTGTTTCTTTGTTGTTGTTTTTCATTTTTGCGCATACACTGTACTGCGTATATATTATATCATTCATCATTAGCATGGCTCTTTACTTTAATTGAATAAAGTCGAGCTCTCAAAGTGGAAAAGAAACGGATACGTTGATTTTTTATTTATTTAAAACAATATCGGGCTATATTTTTTATATACGAGCGCATTATATCGTGTTATCATATGAACCCCGGCCGTATCTGAACTATTGGTTGTTTCTCGGACAATCGAATCCGTAGATTAATTCCATCCAGCAAAGTCTATTTTATAAACATTAATACCAAATCGTCCATACGACGGGTCCATACTTATTGCTGTTACACATCATACAGCCCGTTATTATTATTAATTGTCAGTTCTATCAACACGATTCACGAACTCTTACATATAATTTTCGATGCGCGTCTAACTAGGTACCGATCAGAGGGCTATGTTAGTAAAATTTTCTGGCCGATTTGTTTCAATGACTTTTGATTTATACGACTCGAATAAAAACATGTTATCGACTGTATATAAACATATGTTTCGTTTATAATACAATTACTACTTAAAACTGATCATCAACATCTCGATTATTTTCCTGTGTTGCATTATCTACGACTCGATAGTCCAGCTGACCGAAGAGTTTCAGCCATTTTAAGTTTTCTCTTTAAACTTATAAACAGCTCTACAGATGCACACGATTTATTTTCCTAAGTCAGTTTTACGATCCCCTGTAAATATTCCCGTTCAATTACTCTTTTCTACGTCCCCTTTCATCACACCAATTACGGACGAAACCGACCTATTCGTCGAATGAATGCAAACGTGATCCCGTTTAACTATTAAAATACTGTCACATCATCTTCATTGTATACTGGTGCAAGTTAATGTTCATTGTTATGTCTGTACCTCGGGCCACGATCGTAATAAACGTTAAATAAATAAATTACTGTACATTATAATTATGTTTATACTGATTACAGTGTACACATTATTATTTTTTAATAAAATGTTGTTATTATTATATATATATATATATATTATAATTTGTATGTTTAGCACACTGTTCAATAGTTTCACTATTTCAGTTTTAACTCTTTTGGTGGTCGTGCTGTTAACAATGTTATCGTGTTTTTACTTTGTAAAACAATTTTGTACACCTATAAATCTAAAGTTAAGTTTTTTTTTTTTTTAAATAAAGGCTATTACTTATGTAGTTAATTAATATTATATTTTTTTAAATTTAAAAATTAATACCGCGATAGACATACATTTCAGGAAAAGAGGAGGCAACAAAAATATTAATAGCCCCTTAAACTTCGAAATTCAACACTGTTGCTCAGAAGTGGAGTGGGATCTAAATCCAGGTCGGGAGATTGTTGTTTATCTAGGCCGTACCCGCCACACACTTATAAAAAAAAAAAAGTTTTCTGTTTTTTTTTTTAAATTCTAATAGCAATTTCATATTAAAAAAAATTTTTTTTCATTAGTTTTTAAAAAATAATAAATGTTAAATTCTTTAAATATATCTCTATTGGTATAAATTAAATAAAAAAACAAACAAAACGAGTCGGTTTGAAAAAAAAAATGTTTAACACCAGATCGTCAGGCCGTAATATGATCCGGGCCATCCGGAAAACTCCTATTTTCCAAACCGTTTACTATATATAATTCGTCCATACAGCGATGTCGCCGTGTATATAATGATGCACGATGACCAGTGGTGTATTTAGAGAGGACTAGGGAGAGCAATTGCCCCGGGCATCACGTTTTTGGGGACGACAAATCTTTAGGGGTTTTATTTTACAAATATTACTTCATGTTTTTGAAATATTCCATGTTTTTTTGACAGTTATATACGTATATATCTGATAACCGGACAATTTTCAGTAGCCAATTTTGGCACATTAATATCTTCGCAACGAATTATGGGAGAAATATAATTGTTGCACCAATGCGCACAAAACTTTTCATCACATTATTGAAAAAACTTATTTTGTCAAAAAAAAAAAAAAAAAACAAATGGAGTTGTCTGATAGTTGACCTGAACACTTTATCAATTGTCAACGTTAACCGGTACTAATAATGTTATTTATTATTTATTGGTTTATTACTAAACGAAAAATAATATATAATTGTGCTGCACATTTGCATAGTGCGTAATTTTTTTTTTCACGCAGTTGGGTGGTCAGAGGGGGGAAGGAGGCAACAAATAAACGTGTAACTACTAACTAGGGCAACGAAAATCTAAATACACCACTGACTACGACGGTGAAAAATATTGTCGCAAACCCCGCGAATAAAACGCGGCCAGTTTTTTTTAATACGGATCAAAAAAAACGCGCTCCACCGCCGCGTAATATCAATTATTTTTAACAGACTTCAAAAAAGGAGGTGGTTCTCAATTCGGTTGTATTTTATTTATTTTTTTAATGTTTGTTTCCTCATAACTCCGTCATTTATAAACCGATTTGGGTGAATCTTTTTTATACGAAAGAGTATCACCTCACAGTGGTCTCGTATCAATTTTGTAAATATTGGCCTAGTATTCGGCGAGTAATTTAGTTTTTTTCTTTTTTTTCATATTTTCCGATTTCATAAGGATTGGCATAGTATCCTACCTAACCGCCCAGTCAAATGTAGGAACATGAATGACGATATAACTACTATGGCTAAAAAGGATGAAATAAAAATATTTTTTAGAAAAACAAAAAGAAACCGACTTCAAAAAAACGCATTAAAAAATATGATACATAATCAATAAGCTTTTTGAAATCGACATCCGTATTTCGAACAACATTACATTGCAGAAACGCATTTTATGAATATATATTAATTTATTGCAATATCTATATATAAAAGATTAATAAAATGCGTTTCTGCAATGCAATGTTTTTCGGCACCGATTTCAAAAAGGTCGTTTCATAATTTTTAGTGCGTTTTTTTTAAGTCGGTTTTTTTTTTTTTTTTTTTCTAGAAAATAATATTTTATATTAATTAATATTATCTTCGCGGAACAGTGGCAAACCACGTGTAGTTTTATTGTTTCGAGATACGCTGCCGGGCCCCGGAACAAATATATTATATCGTTGGACGCGTCGTGTACGGATCACGTGACGACGACTACGCGCTCACGCGTTAACAACAAATACTTCACAGCGAACGCGAGTGACATTCACACACACACACACACACACACACACACAGCAATACGTTTCCAAAACGATATATTATGTGGTAAACGTATATCGACGAATAAAACTGTATAAAAGTGTTTGGTAAGCGCGACCACTGCAGTCGGACGTTTATTATTTTTATATAACGCGAGCGGACGAGTCGCGCGTCGCGTTTAAAATTTTTTTTCCGTCCGTTCGCGATTTAAATTTTCACAAGTTCCGATTCGCGCCTAACCTAACCCGGCGAATTGTTTTTTTTTCTGCGTTATTAAATTTTGCGTTATTCGCCGACGAAACTGAAAATCCGTTGCCGAGAAACGACGGCGATACGCATTATATAAGCGACAATTAATATTCGCATAAACCTAACCCCGACAGAAAATCGCGGTTCGATTTTCGCGCGTTTCCGTTTCCCCGGCGCGTCGCGTGCACGCGACGATGAGATCGATTTTCGCGCTGATCTGGTCGTCGATCGCCGTCTGCTGCACGCTGACGGCGGTCACCGCGGTTTCCGCCGACCTGGACCTGGTGTTGATACACGCGAACGACATGCACAGCCGGTTCGACGAGACGGACACGTACTGCAACGAGTGTCGCGAAGACGACGCGGCCCTGGGCAAGTGTTACGGCGGGTTGGCCCGGGTCGCGCAAGCGGTGCGCGACGAGAAACGCAAAGCGGCGGACAGGGGCGTGCCGTCGCTGTTCATGGTGGCCGGAGACACTTTCCAGGGTACGCCGTACTTCTCGTTCTTCAGATGGAAACCCGTCGTCGACTTCATACGAGAGCTCAATCCCGACGTAATGGTAAAACGCGCCATATCTCGTCCGTATCATCGCATACCTGCGTACAATGGGCGGGAACGTAGCCAGGATTTTATTTTGAGTTGTGGTTGGGGGAAGGGTGGTCTATTTAAAAATATCGGAAAAAAATTATTTATATAAAACTATATATAAAAAAAAAACTAATATTACTAAATCTATACCGTCACCATTGTCGCTCTCTTAACGTCACTTTACTTCTTAAACTATTATTATTCCCGGCTCTATTGATACCCATACTCTCCTTATTGCTTTAATAAATTTCAAGACCCCCTACTCGTTCACACAAACTAAATTCCATATTCCTCGTTCGTCTTCTAACTGTTTAACAATTGAGCCTATAAATCGAATTATGAGCCTAGCAAATGACGACCCTCTATTCTCGTTTTAATATTTATGTAAAACTCCGTTTCTTATTTTCTGTTCGTACATAATTCGATTAAGCACCATTTGCGTTAAATATTTATTACCTGGGCGAAAGCCCGTTTTGCAATTATAAATAAATATTAATAACATCAATATATAATATCAATAATTTTCGATCATATTATATAGCGCATAATTCGCAGTACCTTTTAGTGCTTACCGAGCACTATAAAATTACTTCATAAAAATAATATTGTCCTGGTCCGGTTTAACCAGTCTAACCAGATATCAACATATAAAATCAAACGTATAACTGCAGCGAATTAATTGAAAGTATTCAACCTCTGCAAAAATAATACTAAATATTTGTACACTTTTTTTTGACAATTACCTACGTATTATTTTTTTTTTTTCGTATTCGAAGCAGTTATAATAATTTTCCTACAAATATTTTTTTTCAATTTTTTTTCTAAACTATAAATATTTTTAAAATTTTCCCTTGTATTTTTGTTCAGAAATATAAGGGACAACCGAACGTATTATTAAAACTCGTATTTTCAATACAATTATTATAGTAGGTATACAATTTTATTACTTTTAATAATGATATTGTTTTAATGTGGCCCTTGGTGAAAAGTCGAGAAAAAAAACTATGGCTCACATCGTAGGTAGAAAGGTTGCTCCGGCTCCTGTTTTAAACCGTTCAAGTATTATATATTATAGGAACAGAAATTACACGTAAAATAAAAGTATTTTTATACAGAATTTTCAAAAAAAATTCAAATGCCTATAATATAGGCAGCCCACAGCATCAAACGATTTTTTAAATCACCGATTACGATCAAAATTGATTTTCACCGTTGCAGATCTTTACGGGTAAAAATATATTCTACACAAAAAAAAAAACAAAACCAAAACGATATCCTACAGCTGCTATGTTAACAAGTGTTTTTAACATAAAAAAAAACAAAAATTAACGTCGTATAAGTTTCGTATTTATGCGCGCGCACACATATTAGTAGTAGAAATAGGAAAACTGTGAAAAAAAAAATGTTCACGTCTATTAAAATATGTACACGCGCGTTTAAAGTCCACGAATCTAATCTAATAAGTATATGGGGCGTTTCGATTTGTGTGCGTGAAATCAGCTGAATGTTATTGTTCAGAAACTTGAATAAGGAATAATAAAAAAAAAATAATGCAAATTGTTCTCAAGAATTAATGCGCACTTAATCACAAAAAAATATTGAAATTATCGCTTGAGTACACAATTCGTATTGTGCATTTCATCGTTAATAACACTCGGCGTGTGTTTCACAATATTCCGTCGTATTATTAATTATTGTACAGTCAATATAATATCGTAAATCCAATAAACTCTATACGCACATTTGTCATCCTAGCGAACACCGCGGTTAACCTGTAACACGAACGATAACGCGCTGAATATTTAAATATTTCGTTTCACCTGTAAAAACAAAACGCGTACAGTTTACACACACACACACACACACACACACACATTATTATATATGAACGATATACACACATTTATAAAAAAAAAATTTTTTTTTTAAATCCAATCATCTCGTTATTAATAATTGTCAATTATTGTATTATAACTATATAGGGCTCGGATTTATTAATACCCTTAAAAAAAATGCATTTTAAAACTTATAAATATCCAAAAAAATGTCTTTAAAAAATTCCTTAACAAAATTATATATATAAAGCGTTTTAAATAGTTTTTTATTTTTTTTTATTTTGACAATTGGCACGGCCGCGTGCACCTGCACCGAAACAATGTGATCGTACGCGATAAGCAAACAAATTTATGGAAAATGTAATCGACAAGCGTGACGTTTAAACGAATTTGAGAATCGTTTTATTTAAAAGACGTTAGTAATACGCCTAATGCGTCATATTATTGTAAAAAAATGATACGTTTAACTTCGAGTGAATTCCTATTCAGCGGCGTAATTAGTGATAGGTCATGTGCGGGGATCAATATTTTTTATTCATAAGAACAAATATAATTGTTTTTTTTTTTTTACTCAATAAATTTTTGTTCATTTAAATAAGACGCAATTAATGTAGATACAAAAAAATTATAGTTATCCTATTTCAGATCTACAATTTTTGGTTTCAGAACATGCATTTCGTTGACTATATCCTCGAAACGTATTTGGCGGCACATTTTTATGAACTGCCAGCATAGACTTATCATAGGCGTGACTATATATAGTCTTCATCCGCAGCGGTAGCCTATAGCTAATGACCGGTGCTACCTTAATAAACCGAAAAAACACAAGGCCGTATTTTTTAATAGGGGGAGATAAGTCAGTCCCCCAATGAAATTTAAAAAAAAAAAAATTCTGTACGTTATCCACTTACAATTAATAATGTACAGTATTTTCAGTAGGTAACTACCTTTAAATTTAAATCCAGAAATATTATTTATCTATTAAATCACCTAGATACACACTTATACTTCATATTAAATAATTATATAATCGTAATCCAAGTACGTAACACTGAACAAAAACCATAGTTTTAAAAAATGTTATGGCGCATAATGAATTATACATAATTAACAAAATATATTATGTGTAGGCGTATTCAATAACAAAGTTCTTTGAATAGTACATAACACGATTGATAATAGTAAAAATATTAATAATAATAACAACAACACAATATTTATAATATTTTAAGGCAGCTGTTCCCGAAGTGTGCACCGCGGCGCCCTGGTGCGCCGCGATGTCTTGAAAGGGGCGCCGCGCCGCCGACCGTCATCTGGTCTTGAAAACGGAATTAAAATTCGTACGTGAAGCCTTACCACTTAAAAAAGGGAACATTCGTCTTTTATTGAAATACAAAATTTACTTTTAGGCCAGATAACAGTCGGTAACGCTGAATTTTATAACCTTTTTTTAATGTAAAATATATTTATAAATCTTAATAATTATAAGAATTTATAAAATATATACTCATATAATTATAATAATATAAATATTTACATATTATCCACAGTTTTTTACAGTTTTATTTATTTTTATCTAAAAATTTTTAAAACTCATCAATTTTATCTAGGGCGCCATGAGAAAACCTCAGTTTCAATGGGGCGTCGCGAGTCTAAAAAGTTCGGGAACCGCTGTTTTAAGGCATATTTCAAAGACATTATTTTTTTTAATAAAAATTGTGATTTATTTGTCTTAAAACTCGGTTGACCGGCGCCTTTAAAAAATTGCGGAGACAGCCCAGGCACCCTAGGCTGCCACCGTAGACGCGTCTATGAGACTTATAATGAACACATAACATTTAGTTAGTACTAAGAAAGCTCGCGTCATCGTCTCCAACACCGTTTTTTTATCTTTCTCATATTCGCCGTCTGTTTGTGATACGAACGCGCGTCGTTCACGCGATCCGTTTTTCGACCACACGTTTTTAACAGCGTTAGACGATTTTGAACAGCTGATTGTACAAATTTGATCAGAAACGCATTTATTTTTTGCTCTAAAATGTCATCCCCTTATAAAAAAAAAACAAAGGATGGGAGATACGAAACTCATATCCACCCCTCTACGATTAATCCATATTTTTTCATATTTCGTAAATAAATGTCAAAAAAAAAAATGTCCTAAAAAATAAATAAACCACGAAAAACACTCCGAAAGAAGATCGTTAGTAGAATAGCGCGCGTTTACATTTTTGTCCCGTAGAAATAGCATCGTGTCGAGCATTTCAGAAGAAGAAGGAAAAAAAATCCAAGTCCTAATTATATATTATAAATATTTATATGTATATTTCAGACTCTGGGGAACCACGAGTTCGACGTCGGCGTACCGACACTTGTGTCGTACTTGAACGGGATTCAAGGTATACCCACGGTAGTGTCGAATCTGAATATGACGGCAGAACCCGATTTAAATAAATTCGTGTTACCGTCTTTAGTACTCACGTTAAATAACACTAAAGTCGGCGTCGTCGGATACTTGACAACAGAAACTCCGGTAACTGCGCATTAATTTAATACATTTTTTTTTCAGTCGAAATATTGTAAATATGTACCTATATATATAAGTGTGTACACTGTAAAACTCATTATTTCGTTACGCTCATAATTTCAAATTATATACAAATCTGAAAAAAAAAAAAAAAATTGGCAAAAAAAAACGTATAAAATATGTTCGTAATAACTGATGGAAAGTCGTTAATTACGCGGGAACAAATAACGCGTGTATCGAAATAATTTTTAAAAACGAACAAATCGCGATGCAATATTATGGCAAGTGCAGGAGTTTTAATTTTTTGTAAATTTCAATTTTTTTTTTTTTTGTATGGTCTTAGACTATAGCCAACACCGGTGCTGTTGAGTTTTCGACGAAATAGAATCGTTGAAAAAGGAGACCAAGAAATTGCGCGAAAACGGCGTGAACATTATCATCGGTCTCGGCCATAGTGGCATCGAAGTAGATAAAATAATCGCCAGAGAAGTTGAAGACATTGACCTGATTGTCGGTGGACATTCGCATACGTTTTTGTATACCGGTAAGCCCAGCGCGCCATAAGCGTGTTATTAATATATTTGGTTTTAAAAAAAAAAAACGTCTATAAGCAGCTATAATATGTAGGAATAGCTGCGGTACTGTTCCAAACAGTGGCGTAGATACGGAGATGAGGTTTCCACGTCCCCTAAAAAATCGTTCTTACTGTAGTTCTTATGTAGAAGAAATTCTGGTTTTCGTTTTTACTAGATTTTAGTAAACGTGGCAAAATTCTGTACGAGAAAATTCGATAGTTTTTCTTAAACCGAGTTCGAGTATCATTATATCTCTTGAAAAATCTACTCTTCATAAAAACCGTACATACGATAACGATTAATGAAGAAGAAGTTTTACATGTACTAACGTATTTACAAAAATCGGCGAGTCCACTTTGTTTTGTAATTATGAGCGGTTCTTTCATTAAAAATTACCTTTATAAATAATATATAAAATATTTTTATTTCGAGAATTCCATTGAACCATCCCCACCCCCCAAAAAAATCTTATCTATGCCACTGGTTTTAAATTCATAAATATATATAAAAAAAAAACCTTCAACTCGTTGTATTAGATATGTATAGAATTATTTCAGCTATTCCGGATTTTATGTTAAATTCTTATTTCTGAGAGCGTTGTAGTCGTGGGGAATGGGGATACTATATGAAATGTGTTTAAATACTTCTACCGATTAGATTGGCGTTTAAATCGTATTTTTTTCACGTTATAAAATCGATAATATCGTTTAAATAGCGTCTCTCGTCTTTTCTACGAATATACAATAAACTTATTTTTCAGGCTCACCGCCCAGCATCGAAACCCCGTACGGACCGTATCCACTGTACGTGACAAATGTGAAAAACAAAGTCGTACCGGTCTTACAAGCGTACGCGAACACGAAATACATTGGCAAAGTCGATTTACGGTTTGACTCTAACGGTGACCTAGTGAGCATCGACGGTTCGCCGACGTTACTGAATCACGAAATAGAACAAGGTAATAATAACCGCATCCAACATAACGAATTGCTATTCTTTTCTTTATATTCACGCGGTGTTAATACACCAACACGCCCACTTTAAATCTCTAGCCGCGAGACTTTTATTTTTGAATTGTCAAATGGATCTGATCATCTATTGACGCAAAAATCTATTGATAAAACATCTTTACAATCGAAAGTAAGATTGTACATAACACATATAAGATCTATCTTAACCTATGGGTGCGAGGCGTGGGCTACGACCAAAGGAGATGACAAGAAACTCATAATGTTTGAAGGAAAATTGTGAAGAAGAATATATGGCCCATATTACGTAATACTTCTACACAACGATATGAAATTAGACACAACGAAGATTTAAGAAACTTCACTAATATTATGAAACCCGAAATCACACAAACGTATATATGACAATAACGTTGTTTTCACCACGTATACGTATTTTGACAATAAGTCATCGACAACGTCAATCATCAGCGCGAATCACAGTTTAATACTAAAACCGTTACTAAAATTAATATTATAGGGCTGGGTATTAAACATCAATATTACATCCAGTATTTATACAGTTCATATCTGTCGATGACGTCACTTTATGGTAGAATTTTGTGTACAACATCGCATTTTTAAGTTTTAGCATATGAGAAAATCGATCGTATCAACTAGATGTCGAAAATAAACCAAGACCGTAGAGATCGGAGCACTCTTTCTGGTAGAAATTTTGTTTACAGACATCATTGTAAAATCAATACATTCCTCGCTTGCTCAGAATCTTAAATTAATTATTTCATAAAATGTTGTGTAATTAGTGTTTTGAAGTTTAAATTGTACAAGAAAAAATTCAAATTTACATAAAAGAGCTACTTTTAAAATAAAACAATTATTATAAAGTACTTAAATAGGAACATAAATTGTATTTTCTTTAGTTATATTATGTTTTAAATTACAGAAATGCATACGAAACGCCATCTGGTTTACATTAATTTTAGTAACGAATTTTGTAAGGGACTGAGGACTTAAGTCCCAGTTTAATAAACTATAATTTAATAATTATTATTTTTATTTTAAGTCCTTTACAAAATATGTTACTAAAATTAATATAAACCAGATGAATGCGTTGAAATTTGGAACAGAAATAAACCCGGTTTCGTGTTATTTTCATCACGATAACACACGATAAATTGATTTTATAGTACAAATTTGCGTGGTGTTTAATAATTTGTAACGATAAATTATCTATGGATTACTGCTTTCCATGGAAAATAATTTTATCGATTATTTTGTTGATTCATATCACTCACGATCAAAATTAAATTTTTAATATTATTTTCATGCCTGAAAGAAACACTGCAGATGGCGTTGGCATAGAATTGCGGTAGGGCGTGGTCGATGACTCACGATCTGCTGCCGCGATATTTTGCTGACGTCATTGGTTAGAACTGTATAAATACGGGCATATATAGTATAACGGTTTTAGTATCTGGTTCGCGCTGATGATGAAAACGTTGTTGTTAAAAAGTACGTATACGTGGTAAAAAGTGTATATTAATTTGTGATTTTGGGTTTCATAATATTAGTGTAAACAGTCACAAGTGTATCTCAATCATATTCAAATTTAAGAAACTTATTTAAACACCCTATAATGTTGTTGTATTTATAAAAAGTAAAAGAATACAATGGTTTGGGCGTGTTTAGAGAGCAAAAAGAAGTGTAATGAACGAAGTATTGTGTATTTGTGTAAGAAAATAAATAGGAAAAGATTTCGTGGAAGTCCAAGACAAAGATGGTGAGATACGGTACTGAAGGACCCACAAACCACAGATGAAGTAATACGGATGGATTGGGTGAAAGATGCAGGAGACAGAGAACGATGGAGAATCGTGTGGCAGGCAGCATTGGTCCATAAGCTGTTAATGAAGAAGAAGAAGAAAATATCATAAGCAAACTCATTTAGGCACTATTCAATGCACGTCCTCTATTATATAGATTTTAAAACTAAATTTCACGCTATATAACTATAACGACGCAACCCCTAACCACGCCTATATAATATAACCTAACCGAAATATAGTTCATACACAAAATGTTCGTATCCATACGTAGATCCTGCGATGTTGACGGTCCTCGGCAAATGGAAACCGAATGTGACGGAAATTACAAATGTCACCATTGGTCGTACGGCTGTTGAATTAATTAATCACGGTTGTCACGGAATGGAATGCAATATAGGAAATCTCATAGCCGATTCTTTAGTATACTACGTGAGTATACGCGATTAATCTGGAGCGAGGAAATGATATGATTGTGAATTTGTGAGTTTGCAGCCTTGCAGGCCATTAAAAATTTGAAAAAAAAATTTTTTTGTTCATTTTTATTATATAGAACGTTAAGACGAAGAACGTTTACGAAGAGAAATGGACCGACGCTCCTATTGGAATCGTTCAGTCCGGCGGTATTCGATCTTCGATTAACGAAACGGATCATGACGGTAACATTTTTTTTTTTACGTTTATTAAAAAAAATTCTAATAAAATATTACTGAAAAAATATTATAATATGTAGATACTATTGTGTTATTTTAATACGAATTAATAAATTATATTAAAATTTGCGATAATTAAAATTTAATAGAATGAAAAATGTACTAATCTTTTAATATGATGAATCACAATCTATGTAGATATTTATATTTGTATAGATACTTAAATATTATTTGGTAAAGTAATTATAATAATGCCTAAGAAAATATTGGAGTAATAGCTGTATTCAGTTTAAAGAAGAAAAAAAACAGTTATTAAATAAATTTTATTATAAATTATAAGTACGCCTGTACTTATTATATATGTGTATATATATATATATACATACATATATATTTATTTACACTTATCGATTTTATTGCGCGGCAAACAAATCGTTAAATTATCGAGAATATTGCATTGTTCAATTTAAAAACGAATACATACTCGTATGACTCTCAAGTGGTTTTCAAAAATATTATATTGTGTGTCTTATATAATTCTTGCGCTTTTCAACAAATTTCGATCGCTCGATAGCCGCCAAACACATCTAATATAATATGTACACACACCCGTGTTATATTCAGTGATCTAATTGGGAAAATTAAAGAAGAAGAGCTCCGCTAATAAAAAAAAAAGAGCGTTTTATACAAAGAAATTTACTTCGATATCACATGCAGTGGACTACGCCGTCCAGTTAAAAAAAAAATAGTTGCCAATTGGGGTACGCAGATATAGAAAGCAAAAATAGTAGAGGATCTCTACGCACTCCCTCCTCAAATGCGAGCACTGGTTATATATTGTTATTTATAGTTTGCATAGAATATTATTATAATCAAGAATTTAGGACTTTATAGCACTAAATAGTACTGCGATATAACCGAAAACAAATCTTAAAATACGCCCTAAAAACAGTAAAAATTGAAGAAGAAAAAATTTGTTTTATTTATGAATTAGAATAAAGGTTCGCGCGCCGCACATTGCCAACAGATATATTGCGGATAACATTCAATGCCTAAACAGAGATAGAATATATATTAAAACATAAATTACCTATCTAATATATCGATAATGAAATGGCAGTGTGGATAATTTTTCTTATACCCTTGAGAGGATTACGAGATTTATGAAAAACAGAAAATGACTGAAATTTAACGTGTACCCATTAGCAAAAGAAAAAAGAATAGAAAACGGCACTAAACATCTCTGAAATTCACGAAATACCTACGCTCATACAGAATTGTATACTCGCGGGAATCTTTGATGCGCATAACACACGTTTATAGCCAGTGGCGGATGTAAGATTTTTTTTGGGGGGGAGGGGCCAAAAATGTATGATTCTATAAGTACAATATTTAAGATTTGATGTAAGGCCTTCAAGTAAATAATATTATAAGTTATTGAACAATGAACATAAACTATAAATTACAGATAAGATTACAGTCAACATTATCGCAATGACCACTATAACAACGACTTACAATCAGGGACGTATACAGGGGGGGTTTTTGGGGTTCAAACCCCCCCCCCCGAAATAATTTCTTGTCACATTAAAAAATAATGAGTAAGGAGGAAGAAATTGTTTTATTATGTTGCTGTACAATTTGTATTGCTATATTTTGTAAACCCCCCGAAATTTTATTTTGTGTACGTGCCTGCTTACAATCATTAACTACGAATATAATATAACAACCAAGGGGGAGGCCCAGGCCTCTCGGCCCCCCCCTTGAATCCACAACTGTTTATAGCTCACTCTTCTATTTTTAACTGTATATTCAATAATAGCAAATCCGCTATATAAACCGAGCCGCTGATCATAATAAATAATATATGATGATTATATATGCGAAATAATGAAAATCGTTTAAATTTTCTCTTCGTGCGCAGGCTACATCACCTTAGGACAGTTGCTCAACGTAATGCCGTTCATGAATACTCTGGTCAAAATTACAATCAACGGTTCCAGCCTTTTAGAAGCATTCGAACACAGCGTTTCCGACTATATCGTAAGCAAGGACGGCTTCAACGGCGGTAGACGTTTTTTACAAGTATCTGGTGAGTGAGGGAAAAATGTATTATAATCATATTTTTGTTTTTTTATACTTCGATGATCAATTTATATACCAATATAGAAAAAATGCGCATAAATATTTAACGTTGAAAATCGCCATTTTTTTTTTCCAGGCGTTGTCGTCAAATTTGACATAACACAAAAACCCGGCAATCGAGTGTCTTCGTTGTTAGTCCGATGTGGCGATTGTAACATCCCCAAATACGAACCCCTAGTGTTATCTGCAAACTACACAATAGTGATGAACGATTATTTGGCCGGAGGCGGTGATAATTTCGTGGCGTTTATGAAGAGATTGAAAAAAAACGAACTTATAGGTTTGTAAAAAAAAAAAAAAAAAAGAAATATTTATAAAATTATATATTTTCGCGCGCACCGACGTACAAAATATTTAATATGAAACACGTAAAACCTATTTTTTTTCCAAACTTATATTTTTGATGTTAAATTCAAAAATTTTACCAACATTTTGTTTATATTATATACTTATACCGCGATGGCACGATCCAATAAAAATTTTGAAAAATATAATATATAGGTACGCAAGGCCGCAGGGCGAGTTACTCCTTTATTTTAAATAATTTAGCACAAAAAAAAAGTAATAAAAACGATTAACTTGGCCGAATTAAAAGTGCAGAGACCAAAACAACGATTTTGTCAATACTTCATGCACAAAACAGTAAATACCTACCATGAAGTTTCAGCATCCACCATACGCCCGACTCTAAAATCCAGAAGCTCGATGTTATCGATTGGTAAGGTATTGACAAGGAAAACGTGTGAAAAAAAATCCGAAAAATTTGATCTTATATTAAACAAAATTTGACTTTTCCACGTAACTTTGTATCTAATTTTGAATAATAACTCGTCGATTTCACGCGTTATATTGAAATAAAAAAGTAACTCGTACCTAATATAAAAAAATAATAATTTCAAATTTGACTTTAAACTTGGCCTTTATGCCCAAACCTTGCGAGTTGTGGATCACAAATATGTGTTTTATATTGTTAATTCAATTATTTTGTACTCGTCAATATCAATTAGGTAGGTACTTATTATATCTAGCCGCTTAGATATACAATAAATTTTAATAGTGGGGTCAGCTATATCTTTTTCAAAAACACGGGGATTGCATTAAAAACGCACGTTTTTGCATCCACATATCAGAAAATGTTCTAATAATAAATTTGATTTTACTGGCAGATATTGAAGATTACAATGCGACAGCGATTTACATGAAGTCAGTTAATCCCATAACGACCGGAATCGAAGGCAGAATCGAAATTAAAACCAATAACGGCGAAATATCACGGTATTCGCAACTGCTGGTGGTAGCTTTTTCCGCGTTGCTGTTTTTATTTTAAACTCTCGAAACCTTGTTTAAATATAAGTTTTATTTTTTTGTTACCTACTTACTATACGAAGACTTAGGGTTTAACTCATTTACTATCGAATTCGTAATCGTATAAGACGAGAATAACAATAAATCACAAATGTTCAATTATTTAATATAATTTATTACGTAAAAACGTCCATGTTCCAAAAATGTTAACCGAAACACATTAGTAAGTAATTTAGTGTTAGCGAATTCTATTGTAAATATTATAAATACATGTATAATATATATGTAAAAAAAAAAACTGTTTCTATTCGTTTAAGTTATCTATGCTTTCATTACATGTACATTGTACGCACACAATTTAACTACTTATAAAATATAACGTTAAACGTACAAATTACAACAAAATTCACACAATGTTTTGACACATAATTTATTATTAGAATACAATTAATTTATTAACTTGTAATATTATCAATAGTTAAAAATATTAAAAACTAAATTTTTTTGGGGGAGAGGGGGAAGGCTTGATATTAAACAGAGATATGATATACTCGAATTATTACAATTTAAAAATATTTCTATTAGTAATATCCCCCTCAAAGAGAGAAATAATTATTCTCAATTTAACACAAACATAAAAAAAAAAATGATATTACATATATTATTTTCCCATGTTGAGCACACATCAGGGAGAACAATTTACGGTTATGACATAGCGCCCCCTCTCTAACGATTCTGATGTATGCAGAAATCAATTATTATTTTTTTAAACAAGTTTCTTCGGCAATTATAGATACTCGAATGTTTTTAACTTTGTATATCCAAACACCAATTTATCTATGTAACGTTAAAATAAAATTGTATTGACTACGAAATGAATTATATATATTATTTTCAGATTAAAATATTATTATAAACGACTAAAGTTTTTATTTTAAACATTACGATTAAGAAATATAATAAATGTATGTGTTAATTTTACTAACATTGTTGATTTGGTATACATTTATTTTTTGAACACAGAACAAGATGAAGATTAACAATAATATATATATATATATATATATAGATAAAAAAAAAGACCAAAGTAAATTTACAAAACTATCTTGGAAACATAAGTATAAATTATAATACACTTGTTGTTTTAGTGAACATTTTCCGTAACACGATATAAAAGCGCAACAAAACTAAGACTGTTTACTACGAATAAATCCTTTCATAAACTTAAACAGTAAAGAAGACATTGAGCCGGTAGGTTTTGTTTTATTTATGTTTTACCACTGTCCATCCGTCGTCACAAGAAGGATCAGAGTCTTCGCCAGATGACGAGTCGGCCTTCTAAAAGCAGAACATAATACATATTATATTCTATAGAGGATAGTTTTAAATTAAAACATTGAAGACTTCATACACGTATTATGCGTTTTAAATTTAAAGTCGTCTGACAAACCATCACTATGTGAGTGAAATGAATGTGTTTTACATAAATACTGGTGCGACATGTAAATTAGTATCTTTAGCTTATCAACATTAAAATTTAGAAAAATATGACGCGTGTTCAAACATCAAAGGAAATGTAATATATATTTCTATTTCATAAAGAACATTGATTAATATTAAACCCAAAAATTAGTATTATAAAGATTCAGAACTAGCCAATTTGTTAATGACGGGTTAAACATTGAACTAATGCAACAAACAAAACATTAGAGTAAAAAAATAAAATTAAAAAAAAATTGTTACGAAAATTACCTTTTGCTTTTCACGTAATGGCCTTACTGGAATAATTTGAATAGGAATCGTAATTGGTAATTTTTTCAGTTCGTCTATTACTTTATTTCGGCCATCCATTGAGTGAGTCCAGTCACAGTAAAGCTGACAAATATGTTTACTCAAATCGTCGGCAGAAGCGTCTTCGAGTACAACGTCAAAGCCGACATCCATTACATCTTCAATAATATCGGATATGCTTGTCCAACACATATTATCGCCTAAATGAGAACACAATTAGTTAATAAATACATACCTAACAGGTGTTTATTGGCACAATACTACGTTTTAAAATTTCCAAGAGAATATCAGCACGTTATCTGTCATCACACAACGCACAACACGGTAATAACTCGTGCACGGCCAATTACTCATTAATGACGCGAATAAAATATAAAATAAAATTTTTTGAAAAGTCTAACATTTCGGTGTTTTTCAAATATTGACTAGCAAAATCGTTTACAAAAACTCTGCTTTTCAACGTCACCAATACCTCCCGGAGTCCCTAACCCATGGAAAACATTATTCTCCTTCGTTTTCGTAATAATTATTGACTTTTACGAAATACTATCGTTGCGCACAAACAATAACTTGCAACATGTTGCAAGACTGAAAAAAAAACTAATAATTACGGGCTGACGTCCTATTGCAAAAAAAACTAAACAAAAATTTTTTTTTAAAAACACGAACCACATTTCCGTAGACATTCGTGAACGTTCTTTATCAAGTCACTGATTTTGAATTGCATCACTTCGGACGATCCTCCCATGCCGTGTTCGACGGCCAACTTGAATGCGAAAACGAATAAATTAAATATGACAAAAAAAAAAAAAACGTGACAACGACGACAAAACGCCCACCAATGTACTCACTTTGAGAGCGGTCCAGTTATTGAAAAGCACTCCGATTACGTGTTCGAAGTCGGTGTTCTCGTTGAATTCGAACATCGACGACATGATCGGACGATTTCTACTATGATATCCGAATGAAAAACCGCGTACCAGAGGAAACGACGTTCGCCCTAAAACAATCCGTTGACTATACGCACCATTCGATCAGTGTTTAAACAAGGAAAAAAACCGGACAACTCACTCGAAAACGACGTCAGTGATGCGAGCACGTCGAACGGACCGAAATCATCCTCGTGGTCCGACGTTCTCACATGGCGGAAAGCGGCGAATCGGTCGGTAGGAATTTACCCGTCACTATGGACGGGGGAAAAAAAATGATAACAACAGTTTCGCTCATTGATAACGGGCCCGCGCAAGTGGTTCATGGACATGAAAATACGTACACAAGGACTACGGTCACGGTTACCGCGTCCGCGGTCTCGCAGATAAACGGTCGTTTCTCTTATCACGCTATTTGTGTGTTTAAAATTATTAAAAATTTGCTCTTCGTTTCGTACGCGCTTTTTTATTCGACGAAAACGTTTTCGATTCGCCCGTTTTCAAATTAAACAATAACAGTTTCGTTCAAAACGAATCAAAAAAAATTCGTTTTTTTTTTTTTTTTTTTCGGTGACAATTTTCTGTGCGTCAATTTTATGGTAAATTGTGCGGAGAACAAATGACCGTTTATTGTAAATTGCTAATTCGCAAAAACGACACCGCCGTACTCGGATTCTGGTAAATCGAAAATCGTACATGCTCTATATAATTGGACGTTAATTTTATTACATAAAATATTCGTAATATTCACCTTCTTAGGAAAATTTAATGGATTTACATTTGAAAATTAATTTTTTTTCTTCTCATTATCCGCTACCGTTTAAAGTTTTTACTATTACTGCTGTTGTAATTTTATTTGATACAACAGTCAAAGTGAAACGAAACTAATCGATGACATGTATAAAACACAGGCCGTTTTCAATATTTCCTAATTACTTTTTAGACGCCAGAACATGACAGAAACGAGGGACCGCTCCATATATTTTATAATACGGAACGTGAAGATAATAACCTTGAAGATAATATTTCATTTCGGATTGAAGGTATAAAAATTAATTATTTCGACAATGCCGAGTTTGCCTCCATATTTTAACGGAAAAGTCAGCGGTGTTTTAACATTGTCCGTATCAAATATAAAGTGGTACAAAAACGATGTGAAAAGTACCTATATAGAATTTGAATGGAACGGAAGTCCGGAAAAACAAAAACTTTTGTGAGTTGTAAAAAATGTTAATTTTATTATGTAGTATTTCAACGGTTTACGCTATTTTCAGAACATCAAAATATTCTAAGGTTACTTACGATATTCGAACCAGTTACGAGTCATTTTTAAATTACGTATCGACGTGTACATTGAAGTGTTCGATTAAAAGTTATGAAAACAAAACGTACGCTCATGCTTCTGTGAATAACATATTCATGGTAGCTCGAGATTATCAATTGATTAAGACTTTACCACTCGAGAACAATGGGGAAACGGTCGGCACTTTACAATTATGTTTTAATTTACATACATTCAATGACACGTCATTTGATAATGATATAAGATCTTTGAAACAGTTTGGAATACAAAATAGAACTTTAAATGACAAAGGTGTTTATGATTTTAAATTACTCAAATCTAGAAGTGTTGAAAGACCTATTAGTTTTTCTTCGTTGAGGAATAACAGTCGAAGTAAAGAAGAATTGACTAGTGATTATTTAATGGGTGGGTTATTGTAATTTTTTTATTCGCATTAATATTAATTTATTTATGAGAAAATATTTTTATATTCTGTATACTTTTTGGTAATAACTAGGTAAAGACATGGCTCCCGAAGAAGAAGAAGAAGCCCTTAGTACATTGAGAATAATGCCCTCAGCGGAAAGCATAGTTAGTGCAGCTGAACAAATTGTTATTTATTCACCATCACATACACCATTACATGTTAAAGTAATAAAATATATCGTTTTTAACTTGATTATGCAAGTATGACATTGTAATTGAAAAAAAATTTAATTTAATTACTTTCAAATAATGTTACTTTATTAAAGTTTAAATATTCCTTTAATATTTAACGAGTAAATCGTTATATTTACCAAATCTCTATATACGACTTTGTATTTAAATAACTATATATTTATATATTTTCAAAATAGTAACTGTATTTATACTTTTTTGCAGGACAACACCAAAATTGTGACGAACATAAGGTCTGACGTTGAAAATATCAATACAATACAAGGAAATTCAAAGAAACCGTGTGCAACATCAAATAAAAGCAAATTTAAAAAAGATGTTGTTAAAGACATTTACAATGGTTAATGACATTAATTTTACCATGTACAAAGAATTATTACAATTTCTGATGTTTTGTATTAATGAAAAATGAAAATTTTCTTTTATGAATACTAAACATACGTATTTTCTATACTCTGTTGAAGTTAAGATGATGATTAGTCGCATTTACTGGCAAAGATAGAATCATTATATACACTGTGACTTTAAGGGCTATCAAAAAGATACAAAGATCTTATGTGTGAATTTAACAGAATTACATGATAACTCGCCAACTGCTTAGGTCATCATTTTAATTTTAACAAGATGTAGCATACTTAATATTCGAGTCAATCTTTACAGGTTATCATTGTTCATGAAAATATTTCTTAATATCATAAACCATAACAAATTTGAATCTTCTTAAATTATTTTATTTTGTCCTGATATTCTCTAGGGTGTTTATATATCTTATGATTATTACAACTGGACTATATTACGCGTGAATTATTTGTTTATTAGTATATAATGTCTATGAAATATATTTATTATTAATTAAATTACGTAATTGTATTTAATATTGTTTGTTTTTTTTTTTTTTTTTTTATAGCACCTGTACCAAAAGATGATGTATATTTGCATTTATCAATTCTTTCAATTAATGTTTATCGCACAGTTAAATCACTTAAAACTGTAAGTGTACATTATTAATTATTGCATTTATAATTTATATTGAATTATTTTGTTTTTTTCATAATTATTCTAAATGTTAAAAGATATAATAGCATTATATTTTTAAAATGTTTTTTATAATTTTGATTCAAAAGTTGATATTTTTTATTTAAATTTTTCAGAATTTTTAACATTTCAGAAAAATAAATAATGAGAAATTACTAATAAGTACTTACATTTAAAAATGTTTTTTTTTTTCAGATTTAAACAGCACGTATATTGTACAGTGTCTTAAAGATCAAGAACCATGTAAATCGTTGAGGTTTGTTTCAAGACATGTAGATGATAATGGTAATATTATTAATACTTATAGGTATAATTTGGGCGTGGATATTAATAACTTACTTTTTTAATCATAGATAGTTTTTTTCTAATCTATAAAAAGTGTTTTTATAAAATATATTAATCTAAATAACTAGTTTATTTTGTATTCTTAATTTTTCAAGTTTTAAGTACATATTTTTAAATTTTTTTAAAATTTTATTGTGTTTTAAAATAATCATGTCCACTCCTTATTTATCAGTTATTAACTTATTACTGTACATTAATAATACATTATATGTTTATACATTTTAGTTGTAAAATTTAAAAATACTACTCTGTCACATCGTTTGGAAGGTTCTACAGCTAAGGGCATTACTGTTAAAGCATATGTACGACTTCTTAGCGAGCGTAACCCAGTAGTGCTCGGTGAAACAAAACAAATGTTGGATTGGACTGGATTTTCTACAGCTTTTGGTGTTCCTCGATATGTTAAAGTGCCTATTTCGAACAATAATAAAATCACTGGACACTTGTCTTTATCGTATGAATTTTCTAAAACACCTACAGTCGAAAAATATGAAAACATGTTTTTCCACGACCATGTAGAAAACTTGACAGAAACAGAAATTCCTGAAAAACTACAATGTGAATCTACTAACGATCCTAAGTCAATTGCTAATACAATTAGAAAAAACAAAGAAGATTATAGAGATGTCACTTCGTATCGGACACAAGACCAAATGTATTTGCACAATCGACTTTATCCTGAAATTACTAACGACGTTATTGGAAGTCCGCTATTATTGGACAAATGGTCAAGAAAAAAATTGACAAAAGAAAAAGAAATTCAGACTAATTTCAAAGTTCGTCAGTTTGATAAATCTGTGCAAACTCTAATGAAAAATTGTAGTGTCGCAGTACAAGTACATGATGATGAATTAGAAGATCCTTTAGACAAAACAATTAGTTATGATGTACAAAACATATTTCGTTGCACTCACGAGTTTACATTCAATATTGAAAAGAAATGTAATTCAATTTTCGACTATGTAACTTACCAGTTTCCAGAATGTGTTACTAATACCTTAGGAAAAGGTAAAACTAATTTCATTACACCTTTTGAAGTTGCTTATAAATATGTTTTTTTTTCTTTTAGTGTTCACATGTTGTCGAACGTTCAGAACTTACGGCAACACTAACATGTTACATTTAGTAACATTACCCGCAACAATTCCTTTGGAGAATTATTTTTATAATAATTATAAAAAAGCCGCTATCTTATTAAATCTTCATGAAAATAATGATTATTCGCCAGGAAAGGTGAGATAAATGATGAGACTATTTCTTGATATTTTATTTTTAATTTGTATATTATAATTTATAATGTTAAAATATTTTTAGGTTTCGTTGCTATTATCACATCTGATTGATATGGCGAGTGAGTTTGAAACTTCACACGTTACCAGAAACTTAATTTTGAACAATAATTTGTCTTTACTTGAATTATCACAATATAACAATATCCATATTAAAATACACTATAAAAGAGTGTACCACACGTTTCCGTCTCCTGAAAAACCAGTTAAAACATCACATCTTTCACATGATAAATCATTGAAAAAAAATTCCAAAATTGTTATCGACTTGACCGCATCCGATTCTGAAGATAATTCCATTAACAAAACGTACACGTTGCTTAAACATAACGACCGACCCGTTGAAGTGACTGCTGAAATCGGCACTCAAACTGAAAAACAACAGTGCATAACTATTAATGATGACGGTAACACAGTTGAAAAGAGAACAAATGTGGACTGCAACATGGTTGAAAAGAGAACGGAAATCGCAACACAGACCGACACAGTTGTAATTGAAAATGATGTTAATCGGACAAATACAAAAATTAGTCGAGAAAATATGATTTTTGACGAATTCGACAATGGTGATATTTTTAATGCAAAAATAACCATCGTTTGTGGATATAATTTACCAATGGTCAAGTTAAATGGTGACACCGTGCCTTCAGCTCCAACTACATATGTAATAGTGGAAGATTGTGGTGAAAATAGTTTAATGACGTCGTCCGTTGTACAACAAACAAATCCTGTATGGAACAGCGAATGGACTGTGATGATACGGAAAAGTCAATTAATAGAGGTGTGTAAAGCCATGTTAGGTTAAGAGAGTTTATGTATTTACTATTTTGCCATCGTATTGTTTACTATATAATATCTCCGCCAAAAAGTATTTATAATTACTTTATATTTGATTTTAGAAGAAATGGCTGATATTAGGATTGTGGTGTAAAAAGTATAAAAATGAATATGCTGGACACGATGCCAAACGAGACACTAGACTTGGATTTGTGTTCATAAATTTGTGTACTCTTGATTATGATGTCAATCGTACTGGTAAATTATATGATGTCATTAGTGAAACTGAACAACATCACGGAGAAATTAAAGTGAATCTGTTTGTCGTAGTAAAATTGTATTCGAGTATAGTAAATAATTTGTTAAATGTATTTCTTATAATATTAGGTAATTATTGATCCGATTAACCGAATTGATGCAGAAAATAATGTCAACCGTGTATCTCGACAAATTAATAATAATAAACCGATTGTTTGTGCCATAGAAAAAAATGTTAACCCAAAATTAAGAGACAATTTAAAGTGAGAAAATAATTTCAAAATTGTATGTCAAATTTTTTTTTTTTCCGCAATCGAAAGTATAATAATAATATTGCATTTTTCAAGAAATGTAATGCTTGGAGGAATTCAAATTGGAAATAATTTCCGTGTGGAAACAAATAAACCTAGAAATCCTGTCACAAGCAGAAATGAACCAGTTTGCCAATACGTTGATCTTACTGACGACTCTCCACAGAAGTCGGACAAAATTCCATCGAATAATATCGTTAAATCTCGTCCAAATAACGGTTTACGTGAATTCGACACGGAAACTATTAGTTCGGTTACGTCTTGGACAAGTTCATCAGACGATATATTGTGTTCAAACAATTCTCGGGTAATTAAGTAATGAACATTTTCGTACAATTTTTTGTTATTGTTGGTACAGCCATTCATAGAAATAAATTTTCTTGGAAATTGTTCATTTAAAATGTATATTACACGGTTTAAAAACCTAAACTAACATGAATAATAGTCTGACTGTTGTATTGTTTTTCAAAATTTTTATGTAAATTTCAGATTGTGAACGATATTCTGAACAACGAGACCAAAATGAATCGAATAAAACAAATTATTCTAGGTTAAATTGACATAAATAGTATTTACGAACTACCCGTTAATAGTACATTGTATTTTTATAAGTATACATAAAATTATTTTCGAAATTATTTATTATATTTGTAGGAATATGTCATTTTAAGTAATATAGAAAAATTTTAAGAACGAGCGCAAACAGTGTATTTTTTGTCCCATTTTAGATAAAAATTCTTAAACCGAATTTAATTATGGAAAAAAAAAATTTGTTTTACTGATAGAAACAAAATATTGTCGCGAACCCCCAAAAAATAAAAGGTGGCCCGTTTTTTTAAAATGGATAAAAAAACGCACTCCACCGCCGCGTATATTATAATATCAATTATTTTTAGCAGACTTCAAAAAAGAGATGGTTCTCAATTCGGTTGTATTTTATTTATTTTTTAATGTTTGTTACCTCATAACTCCGTCATTTATGAACCGATTTGGATGAATCTTTTTTTATACGAAAGAATATCATCTCCCGGTGGTCTCGTATATCAATTTCGTGAATATTGGCCTAGTATTCGGCGAGTAATTTAGTTTTTTTTCCATATTTTCCGATTTCATAAGGGCTGGCATAGTATCATACCTAACCACCCAATCAAATGTAGGAACAGGACTGACGATATAATTACTATGGGTAAAACGGATGAAATAAAAATATTTTTTAGAAAAAAAAAGAAATCGACTTCAAAAAAACGCACTAAAAAGTACGAAAAAATCAATAAGCTTTTTTAAATCGGCGCCGTATTTCGTACAACATTACATTGCAGAAACGCATTTTATGAATATATTAATTCATTGCAATATTATTATATTGAAGAATAATAAAAATGCGTTTCTGCAATGCAATGTTTTTCGGCGCCGATTTCAAAAAAGTCGTTTCATACTTTTTAGTGCGTTTTTTTAAGTCGGTTTCTTTTTTTTTTTTTTCTAGAAAATATTTTTATATTAATTATCTTCGCGGCACAGTGGCAAACCGCGTGTAGTTTTATTGTTTCGAGATACGCTGCCGGGCCACGGAACAAATATATATATATATATTATATTCAGTGGCGTATTTTCAACTTTTTTCTGGGGAGTCCAAATTTTTTGTTTTTTTGAAAATTCCAACAGGATATATTGATATAAAGTATTTAATAAAAAATACCTTTGGATGATCTTTTTTTTTTGGTTCTGTACTCCTTAGTACTCCTGGACCTCCCCCCCCGTAAATACGCCACTGATTATATTGTTGGACGCGTCGTGTACGTGACAACAACGCGCTCACGCGTTAACGACAAATACTTCACAGCGAACGCGAGTGACATTCACACACACACACAGCAATACGTTTCCAAAACGATATATTATGTGGTAAACGTATATCGACGAATAAAACTGTATAAAAGGGTTTGGTAAGCGCGACGACTGCAGTCGGACGTTTATTATTTTTTATATAACGCGAGCGAACGAGTCGCGCGTCGCGTTTAAAATTTTTTTTCCGTCCGTTCGCGATTTAAATTTTCACAAGTTCCGATTCGCGCCTAACCTAACCCGGCGAATTGTTTTTTTTTCTGCGTTATTAAATTTTGCGTTATCCGCCGACGAAACTGAAAATCCGTTGCCGAGAAACGACGGCGATACGCATTATATAAGCGACAATTAATATTCGCATAAACCTAACCCCGACCGAAAATCGCGGTTCGATTTTCGCGCGTTTCCGTTTCCCCGGCGCGTCGCGTGCACGCGACGATGAGATCGATTTTCGCGCTGATCTGGTCGTCGATCGCCGTCTGCTGCACGCTGACGGCGGTCACCGCGGTTTCCGCCGACCTGGACCTGGTGTTGATACACGCGAACGACATGCACAGCCGGTTCGACGAGACGGACACGTACTGCAACGAGTGTCGCGAAGACGACGCGGCCCTGGGCAAGTGTTACGGCGGGTTGGCCCGGGTCGCGCAAGCGGTGCGCGACGAGAAACGCAAAGCGGCGGACAGGGGCGTGCCGTCGCTGTTCATGGTGGCCGGAGACACTTTCCAGGGTACGCCGTACTTCTCGTTCTTCAGATGGAAACCCGTCGTCGACTTCATACGAGAGCTCAATCCCGACGTAATGGTAAAACGCGCCATATCTCGTCCGTATCATCGCATACCTGCGTACAATGGGCGCGAACATTTGAATTCCGATACGCGCCATAGCTTGCTGCGCGGGAACGTAGCCGGGATTTTATTTTTGGGGGGGGGATGGGGTGGTCTATTTAAAAAGTATCGGGGAAAAAAAATGTTAATATATTAATATAAATCTATATATAAAAAAAAAAAAAACTAATGTTACTAAATCTACCGTCACTATTGCCCGCGATCGCCGCCGCTCTCTTAACGTCACTTGTTAAACTGTTATTATTCTATTGATTCCCGTACTCTCCTATTATTGATTTAATAAATTTCAAGACCCCCTACTCGTTCGCAAACTAAATTCCATATTCCTCGTTCGTCTTCTAACTGTTTAAAAACGAGCCTATATAAATCGAATTATATGAACCTGTAGCAAACGACGACCCTCTATTCTCGTTTTAATATTTATGCAAAACTCCGTTTCTTATTTTCTGTTCGTATATAATTCGATCAAGCACCATTTGTGTTAAATATTTATTACCTGCAGGGCGAAAGCCCGTTAGTAGTATAAATTGGTAGGTTCTTTATCATAGCACCGCACGTGTATTTCGCGGTGGCTGTGACGGTGCTGTACACTAACCGTGTATTTTCGAATCTCCTATACTACAACACGGCGGCGCCGGTGTCGTGGCGGTGACCAATTGTTGTCTTTACACGGTGGCTACCACAGAGCTATATACAGGGTGATATTATACGCCCGAACCTCCTATATACTACAACACTGCCGCCCAAACCTCCTATGCTACAACACAGCCGCCTGAATCTCTTAAACGTGACCGCCCGAACCTCGTATACCTACAACACAACTGCCCGAATCTTATGTACTATAATTTGACTGTATTTACATCGAAGGATTGCATCCATAGGCGGAAATATATTAAATTTTCTGGGGGGACTAACATTTTTAACATCAGTCATAATTAGTCAAATATCCAAAATACATACAAATTATAAGATATTTGGGGAGGCTTAGCCTCCCCCCCCCTTATTTCCGCCTATAATTGCATCATCTCGCGTAATTTAACCCGATGTACGCGTCGTATTTTTTCTACTTGACACACCTTTAATGTAGGGCTGACGGTTTTTTTTTTGGTATACCGGTATTTGGAAATTTGTGTGTTAAACGGTACACCGTAAAAACCCGTATTATAATACGGTATACCGAAAAACCGCTCTTTACGGTATACCGAAAAAAAACTTGTAATTATTGAAGCAATCGCAGGGCCGGATTAAGCACGGAGCCTAGGAGCCCGGGCTCCAGGACCTGAAACATTGAAGGCCCCGAAGGGGCCTTTTATCTCAGACCAAGTTTAGCATTCGCCACACATATCATTCTGTTTATACATAATATACGTAATGATATATGAAATTGAAAATTGACTAATATTAAAGATTTTTAAAGATATTTCTGTATACAATCAATTAATTTGACGCTTATTTTCATGTTTTTAAGTGCTACAAGTGCCGAACCCTAGTTATAAGTATTCTAAGGACTAAGGGCCCCCTTTGGACTACTAGGCTCCAGGCCCGGTAAACTCTTAATCCGGTCCTGAGCAATCGTTTAATGTTTTATGAAATACTTTTATTTATAAAATCGGGTTTTCACTATCGGACCATTAAAGTGTATAATATACTTTGTATAATATATAGTAATTTATAATTATATATAGTCTTTATTATTATAGTTATTTTATTATTATTCATTACTTAATATTATAATTAATAAATTATTCAGCCTCAGTAATGTAGATTAATTTGTAGTTTTTGCGACCCAAATTTTTAATTATTAAAAAGGTCAATATTTTTTTTTTTTAAACAAATCAAATGCACCAATTCATATTTAATCTTCTTCGGTTATAATAATTGATTGAACATTTTGGATTTAATTTATACTAATCATAACGTTGTTTGATAGTAGATACTATCCATAATTCTAGATTGTCTTTAGATAAAAAATAATTGGCAATAAAAAGCTGTCCAGATATAGACGATGGAACTGATGGAAATTTGCCCACTGTCCCTTCGGTCCTCGGACAGGACAGTGCATTAATTAAATTTTGGTATACCGGTAAATATCGGCATTTCGATATACCGGTTCGTATCGGTATTTTACCGTATACCGTTTCAAACTGGTATTGAAATCAACACCGTACTTTCGGTATTCATTTTCAATTCCGTCATAAATCTAAATAAAATCCTTAATATAAATAAATCCTTGATTGAGGATTATCAATCCTTAATATTCAATAAGGATTGTACACGCTTTGGTGTCCCTAGACCAGCGTTTTCCAAAATCTTGTTTGACCTGGCCCGGTAATTAATATTTTTTCCCTTCGTGACCCACCATAATATTTTCCATTTATCGTTTTGTAAACAAAATGCGAAATAAAACACATTTGAATGTCATACGGGTTTTTCATGAAGTCTAGTTGATAATCTCAATAGTAATTATTATTTTTGTTGTAAATAATAGTTATTCGTATTGATGAATTTATTTTTGCTAAAAAGTTCAAATTATCAAACAAAATTATAAATAACAAAATTTGATACGAGAGTTTTATTAATTCTGCGACCCGGTATTATATTTCCGTGGCCCGGTAGTGGGCCGCGACCCACCATTTGGGAAACGCTGCCCTAGACAATTACACTAGTAACTGTAATATCTTTATTAGATATGAGAGATTACGTTGATACTAATAACATAATCGTATTCGTTTATCTCGCGTTTTTCATTCCTTTTATTTTCACCACCGTTGAAATCATCATTATGCTTAATCCATTGTTTGAAACCATCGTTTCCCGGGAGTTTGCGTAAAAGACGTGATGTTTTATCTACATTTTATAATTTTTGTATATATACCTAGTGTTATTCAGTTCTTAAAATGCGTAATTTCTCGCGTTAACGATATTAAGGTACGTGTTATTCCACGACGATATTTTACCGATCATTATAAGAATTCACTCTAATTACATATTATGTATAATATAACATGAATTCCTATCGATTTCTTCGTACCTACTCCACATCGCCATAATTCCGTCGAGAGATAGTGCGATGATAATGCTGTTGGAGCCATTTATTTGTGCTTTGACTCTTTATGTCATCTGTATTGTTACGGTGTTTAAAAATCCAGTGTTGCGCCGGACAAAGTATCGGTATCGATAACCGACGGTTCCTAAATGAGGTACTTCGAGTTTGCTCCGAGAACGCATTGAATATCTAATATACCGGGCATCGCACGTATTTCTCTCTTTACGTATAACCACTCGACTACTAATTCATTATTAAAACATAACCGTTAATGTTGAACATTAGAAAAGTATTTTACTGTCCTTAATGAAAACATCTACAGAGTTTACACGTGAATTTATTTTCAGCATTTCTCTCTCTGTGTGATACAAACGATTTTCTATATTTTCCGAAAAATAAAATATATATATATATATATAATATAGTTATTTGTATAATATATATTTTATTTTTATAAGAGTATTGAATTTTTTTTTTAAATTTAAATAATTGTTTGATTTTTTTTTATTTTGTTTTTATCATACTAATTTTCATTCAAGTAATTTTAATTTTATAGAAACATAAGACTATTGTTATATATTTATTTTAAGATCTTAATCTGTTTTTGTATAATTATTATTATGGTTTTATTTTATTTAAAATTGTCAAGTTCTTCTCACCAGTAATCCCACCATCCCCTATTTCCTCACGACCTATCACTACTTGTCCACAGCCTTCGAGGAATTAATATTTAACCCCCACAAGCATATTAAATTGTACAAAAAAAAACTAAATGAGCAAAAAAAAAAAAGAAGAAAAAAAAAGGTCCCTTTTAATATATTATGTGTAAGCGTATTCAATAACAAAGTTCTTTGAACAGTACACAACATGATTGATAATAGTAAAAATATTAATAATAATAACACAATATTTATAATGCCTTTAAGGCATATTTCAAAGACATTATTTTTTAAAATAAATATTGTGATTTATTTGTCTCAAAACTCGGTTGACCGGCGCTTTTAAAAAATTGCAGAGACAACCCAGACAACCTATAGGCTGCCACCGTAGACTTATAATGAACACATAACATTTAGTTAGTACTAAGAAGGCTCGCGTCATTGTCTCCAACACCGTTCTCGTATCTTTCTCATGTTCGCCGTCTGTTTGTCATACGAACGCGCGTCGTTCACGCGATCCGTTTTTCGACCACACGTTTTTAACAGCGTTGGACCTTGGACGATTTTGATCAGCTGATTGTACAAATATGATCAGAAACGTATTTATTTTTTGCTCTAAAATGTCATCCCCTAATAAAAAAAAATAGACCAAGGACGGGGATTCGAAACTCATATTCACCCCTCTACGATTAATCCACTTTTTCATATTTCGTAAATAAACGTCAAAAAAAATGTCCTAAAAAATAAAAAAAACCACGAAAAACACCCCAAAAAAGTTCGTTGTTAGAATAGCGCGCATTTACATTTTTGTCCCGTAGAAATAGCATCGCGTCGAGCATTTCAGAAGAAGAAGAAAAAAAAAATCCAAGTCCTAATTATATATTATAAATATTTATATGTATATTTCAGACTCTGGGGAACCACGAATTCGACGTCGGCGTACCGACACTTGTGTCGTACTTGAACGGGATTCAAGGTATACCCACGGTAGTGTCGAATCTGAATATGACGGCAGAACCCGATTTGAATAAATTCGTGTTACCGTCTTTAGTACTCACGTTAAATAACACTAAAGTCGGCGTCGTCGGATACGTGACAACAGTAACTCCGGTAATTGCGCGTTAATTTAATAAAAAATTTTTTCAGTCGAAATGTTGTAAATATGTACGTATATATATATATGTGTGTGTGTGTGTGTGTGTGTGTGTGTGTGTACACTGTAAAACTCATTATTTCGTTTCGTTCATAATTTCAAATTATATACAAATCTGAAAAAAAAACAAAAAAATTGGCAAAAAAAAAACGTATAAAATATGTTCGTAATAACTGATGGAAAGTCGTTAATTACGCGGGAACAAATAACGCGTGTATCGAAATAATTTTTAAAAACGAACAAATCGCGATGCAATATTATGGCAAGTGCAGGAGTTTTAATTTTTTGTAAATTTCAATTTTTTTTTTTTTTTTGTATGGTCTTAGACTATAGCCAACACCGGTGCTGTTGAGTTTTTCGACGAAATAGAATCGTTGAAAAAGGAGACCAAGAAATTGCGCGAAAACGGCGTGAACATTATCATCGGTCTCGGCCATAGTGGCATCGAAGTAGATAAAATAATCGCCAGAGAAGTTGAAGACATTGACCTGATTGTCGGTGGACATTCGCATACGTTTTTGTATACCGGTAAGCCCAGCGTGTTATTAATATATTTGGTTTTTAACAAAAAAAAAAACGTCTATAAGCAGCTATAATATGTAGGAATAGCTGCGGTACTGTTCCAAACAGTGGCGTAGATACGGAGATGAGGTTTCCACGTCCCCTAAAAAATCGTTCTTGCTATAGTTCTTATATGTAGAAAAAATTCTGGTTTTCGTTTTTACTTGATTTTTGAAAACGTGGCAAAATTCTGTACGAGAAAATTCGATAGTTTTTCTTAAACCGAGTTCGAGTATCATTATATCTCTTGAAAAATCTACTCTTCATAAAAACCGTACATACGATAATGATTAATGAAGAAGTTTTACATGTACTAACGTATTTACAAAAATCGGCGAGTCCACTTTGTTTTGTAATTATGAGCGGTTCTTTCATTAAAAATTACCTTTATAAATAATATATCAAATATTTTTATTTCGAGAATTCCATTGAACCATCTCCACCCCCCAGAAAAAAATCTTATCTACGCCACTGGTTCCAAATTCATAAATATATACAAAAAAACCTTCAACTCGTTGTATTAGATATGTATAGAATTATTTCAGCTATTCCGGATTTTATGTTAAATTCTTATTTCTGAGAGCGTTGTAGTCGTGGGGAATGGGGATACTATATGAAATGTGTTTAAATACTTCTACCGATTAGATTGGCGTTTAAATCGTATTTTTTTCACGTTATAAAATCGATAATATCGTTTAAATAGCGTCTCTCGTCGTTTCTACGAATATACAATAAACTTATTTTTCAGGCTCACCGCCCAGCATCGAAACCCCGTACGGACCGTATCCACTGTACGTGACAAATGTGAAAAACAAAGTCGTACCGGTCTTACAAGCGTACGCGAACACGAAATACATTGGCAAAGTCGATTTACGGTTTGACTCTAACGGTGACCTAGTGAGCATCGACGGTTCGCCGACGTTACTGAATCACGAAATAGAACAAGGTAATAATAACCGCATCCAACATAACGAATTGCTATTCTTTTCTTTATATTCACGCGGTGTTAATACACCAACACGCCCTCTTTAAATCTCTAACTGCGAGACTTTTATTTTTGAATTGTCAAATGGATCTGATCATCTATTGATGCAAAAAATGTATGGATAAAACACCATTAGAATCGAAAGTAAGATTGTGCATAACACATATAAGATCTATCTTAACCTATAGGTGCGAAGCGTGGGCTACGACCAAAGGAGATGACAAGAAACTCATAATGTTTGAAAGAAAATTGTGAAGAAGAATATATGGCCCGTATTACGTAACGCAACGATATGAAATTAGACACAACGAAGATTCAAGAAACTTATTTAAACACCCTAATGTTGTTGCCTTTGTAAAAAGTAAAAGAATACAATGGCATGAGCATGTTTGGAGAACAAAAGGAAGTGTAATGAATGAAGTATTGTGTATTTGTATAAGAAATTAAATAGGAAAAGATTTCGTGGGACTGTGGGAGTCCAAGACAAAGATGGTCAGATACGATACTGAAGGACCTACAAACCATAGATGAAGTGATACGGATGGATTGGGTGGAAGATGCAGGAGACAGAGAACGATGGAGAATCGTGTGGCAGGCAGCGTTGACTCTTAATGGGCCATAAGCTGTTAATGAAGAAGAAGAAGAAGAAAATATCATAAGCAAACTCATTTAGGCACTACTCAATGCACGTCCTCTATTATAGATTTTAAAACTAAATTTCACGCTATATAACAATAACGACGCAAACCCTAACCACGCCTATATAATATAACATAACCGATATAAAGTTCATACACAAAATGTTCGTATCCATACGTAGATCCTGCGATGTTGACGGTGCTCGGCAAATGGAAACCGAATGTGACGGAAATTACAAATGTCACGATTGGTCGTACGGCTGTTGAGTTAATTAATGACGGTTGTCACGGAATGGAATGCAATATAGGAAATCTCATAGCCGATGCTTTAGTATACTACGTGAGTATACGCGATTAAACTGGAGTGAAGAAATATGATTGTGAATTTGTGAGTTTGCAGGCTATTAAAAATTTGAAAAAAAATATTTTTTGTTCATTTATTATATAGAACGTTAAGATGAAGAACGTTTACGACGAGAAATGGACCGATGCTCCTATTGGAATCGTTCAGTCCGGCGATATTCGGTCTTCGATTAACGAAACGGATCATGACGGTAACATTTTTTTTGCGCGTATTAAAACAAATTCTAATAAATTATTACTAAAAACATATTATAATATGTAGGTACCATAGGCGGAGCCAGCTTTGATGTTCAGGGGGTGCAAATATTTCTGGAGATTTCCCCTCCCCCTCCATAATAAATATTATATTTAATAGTACAAATAACAACGTAAAATTATTTTTAAAAAAAACTACAAACAGCCAGGATACCTATAATACCTATATACTTATTAACGTAACAGCGCGGCGGTGGTGCAGAACAGCCTTTATTTTTCGGTGAAACATCGAGATACGGGTGTCGACGAAAATAACTACGGTCCGGGATACACCAACGATAGAGACGATAAAATTTTGAGAACATAATATCATTTCGTATATTATTGGTAATACCCATACAAAACAACTTTGGTGTATATAAGAATTATTTAAATCACTATTATGGAACTAATATGGAACTAATTTGTTGACAATAAAATTATTATAATATCATGTGTAAATGGTGTCCTATATGAAGTGCGTAAATATGCAAAACTATATTGCAGTTTTGCCATGTAAATATCGTAATATTGTTATAGACTGTTGTTTTTATTATTTGCATAGATGCAATTTAAAAAAAAATTTTTACCTATACGTTTAGGGGGTGCCACCGCATACCCTGCACACCCCCTGGCTCCGCCTATGGTAGGTACTATGTTATTTCGATACAAATTAATATATTATATTAAAATATTGATTAAAGATCAATAAGATTTGAAAAATTCTTTTTGTATTCGATAGTCCAATTCTTGAGGAAGGTTATTTAACCTCACACTACGACCTTTAGTAGTCGAGTAATAGAAGAAGAAAAATCGGAAAGAACGCTAAGCGAAAACGAATAGTAATAGCGCGGCCGGGCGATGTGACGCAGTGGGTCGGAGGCCGACAACGTCCAAAATATCAGTTATTTAATGATGAAATAAGTTTTAAAAAGTTGGTAAAGTTTTATCTGTCAGTCATAGATCGACATGTTACCTTAGCTGAGCTAAAAAGGGTGAGAATTAAAAATAGGAAATTTATTGAATAACGAATTGAACAAAATTTGAACGATGTAAGAGGTTGAATGTTTTATGGGCAATGAAGTGCAGAGGGGCAGCTAGTATATTATATACTTAACATTTGTATAGTTTTAACTGTGATATGTGTATTTCATTTAAACTATCTATTTTTCATCTTTAATGAACATTTAAACTTTTAAACCGTTATAGTATTTTTTAAATAAAAGTAATTTATAAACCAGAATTATTAGAAAAATATATATCATTTTAATACATTATAAAATAGAGTAGGTATATGTTAAAATAAATGTATAAAATACTTTGCAACAATATAAAAATATAGAAATATAAAATATTTTGTTAAAATAAGTCCAATATAATGATATTTTGAAATTCAACACACATTATATCATGACTCCAAAACAGCTCTTATAACTTATAAGTTGTTTTCTGTAGGTCGGCAAAAAAGACAATATAACCCCTTACCTCCCCCCTGCGTATGCCACTGTACACACACACACACACACACACACATATATATATATTTTTTTTCTTACTTCCTTGAGAGGATTACGAGATTTAAGAAAAACAGAAAATGACTGAAATTTAACGCGGACCTATTAGCAAAAGAAAACTGAATAGAAAACGGCACTAAACATCTCTGAAATGCATGAAATACCTATACGCTCATACAGAATTGTATACTCGCGGGAATCTTTGATGCGCAAAACACACGTTTATAGCTCACTCTTCTATTTTTATCTGTATATTAAATAATAGCAAATCCGCTATATAAACCGAGCCGCTGATCATAATAAATAATATATGATGATTAATGATTATATACGGAATAATGAAAATCGTATAAATTCTCTCTTCGCGCGCAGGTTACATCACCTTAGGACAATTGCTCAACGTAATGCCGTACATGAATACTCTGGTCAAAATTACAATCAACGGTTCCAGCCTTTTAGAAGCATTCGAACACAGCGTTTCCGAATATATCGTAAGCAAAGACGGCCACAACGGCGGTAGACATTTTTTACAAGTATCTGGTGAGTGAGGGAAAGATGTATTATAATCATATTGTATTTTTTTTTTATACTTCGACGATCAATTTATATAACGATATTGAAAAACTGCGCATAAATATTTAACGTTGAAAATCGCCATTTTTTTTCCAGGCGTTGTCGTCAAATTTGACATAACACAAAAACCCGGCAATCGAGTGTCTTCGTTGTTAGTCCGATGTGGCGATTGTAAAATCCCCAAATACGAACCCCTAGTATTGTCTGCAAACTACACAATAATGATGAACGATTATTTGGCCGGAGGCGGTGATAATTTCGTGGCGTTTAAGAAGACATTGAAAAAAAACGAACTAATAGGTTTGTAAAAAAAAAAAAAATGAAATATTTATAAAATTATACGTTTACACGCATGCCTACATATAAAATATTTAATATGAAACACGTAAAACCTATTTTTTTTTCTAAACTTTTATCATATTTTTGATGTTAAATTCAAAAATTTTACCAACATTTTGTTTATATTATATACTCATACCGCGATGGCACGATCCAATTAAAATTTTGAAAAAATATATATATATATATATATATATGTACGCAAGGCTGCAGGGCGAGTTACTCCTTTATTTTAAATAATTTAGCACAAAAAAAAAATAAATAAAAACGATTAACTTGGCCGAATTAAAAGTGCAAAGACCAAAACAACGATTTTGTCAATACTTCATGCACAAAATAGTAAATACACCTACCATGAATTTTCAGTATCCACCATTCGCCCGACTCTAAAATCCAGAAGCTCGATGTTATCGATTGGTAAGGTATTGACAAGGAAAACGTGTGAAAAAATCCGAAAATTTTGATCTTATATTAAACGAAATTTGACTTTTCCATGTAAAACTTTGTACCTAATTTTGAATAATAACTCGTCGAGTTCACGCGTTATATTGAAATAAAAAAGTAACTCGTACCTAATATAAAAAAATAATAATTTCAAATTTGACTTTAAACTTGGCGTCAATGCCCCTAACATTGCGAGTTGCGGATTAGGTATAAATATATGTTTTTATATCATTAATTCAATTATTTTGTATTCGTCAATATCAACTGAGTAGGTACTTATTATATTTAGCCGGTTAGATATACGTTAAATTTTAATAGTGGAGTCAGCTATATCCTTTTCAAAAACACTGGGATCGCGTTAAAAACGCGCGTTTTCGCGTCCACATATCAGAAAATGTTCTAATAATAAATTTGATTTTACTTGCAGACATAGAAGATTATAATGTGACAGCGATTTACATCAAGTCAGTTATTCCCATAACGACCGGAATCGAAGGCAGAATCGAAATTAAAACCAATAACGGCGAAATATCACGGTATTCGCAACTACTGGTGGTAGCTTTTTCCGCGTTGCTGTTTTTATTTTAAACTCTCGAAACCTTGTTTAAATATAAGTTTTATTTTTTTGTTACCTACTTATTATACGATAGAGATGGGTGTGCGGAAGGTTTACGGTTTAGCTCGTTTACTATCGAATTTTTAATCGTATATAAGATGAAAATAACAATAAATCACGACTGTTGAATTATTTAATATAATTTATTACGTAAAAACGTCCATATTCCAAAAATGTTAACCTAAACACATTAGTAATTTAATTTAGTGTTAGCGAATTCTATCGTAAATATTATAAATACATGTATAATGTATAAAAAAAAAATTGTTTCTATTCGTTTACGTTATCTATGCTTTCTTTACATGTACATTGTACGCACACAATTTAACTACTTATAAAATATAAAACGTTAAACGTACAAATTACAACAAAATTCACACAATTTTTTGACACGTAATTTATTATTAGAATACAATTAATTTATTAACTTGTAATATTATCAGTAGTTAAAAATATTAAAAACTACTTTTTTTGGGGAGAGGGAAGGGCTTGATATTAAACAGAGATATGATATACTCGAATTATTACAATTTAAAAATATTTCTATTAGTAATATCCCCTTCAAAGAGAGAAATAATTATTCTCAATTTAACACAAACATAAAAAAAAAAGAAATTACACTTATTATTTTCCCGTGTTGAGCACACATCAGGGAGAACAATTTACGGTTATGACATAGCGCCCCCTCCCTAACGATTCTGATGTGTGCAGAAATCAATTATTATTTTTTTAAACAAGTTTCTTCGGCAATTATAGATACTCGAATGTTTTTAACTTTGTATATCCAAACACCAATTTATCTATGTAACGTTAAAATAAAATTGTATTGACTACGAAATGAATTATATATATTATTTTCAGATTAAAATATTATTATAAACGACTAAAGTTTTTATTTTAAACATTACGATTAAGAAATATAATAAATGTATGTGTTAATTTTACTAACATTGTTGATTTGGTATACATTTATTTTTTGAACACAGAACAAGTTGAAGATTAACAATAATATATTATATATATATATAGATAAAAAAAAACCAAAATAAATTTACAAAACTATCTTGGAAACATAAGTATAAATTATAATACACTTGTTGTTTTAGTGAACACTTTCCGTAACTCGATATAAAAGCGCAACAAAACTAAGACCGTTTACTACGAATAAATCCTTTCATAAACTTAAACAGTAAAGAAGACATTGAGCCGGTAGGTTTTGTTTTATTTATGTTTTACCATTGTCCATCCATCGCCACAAGAAGGATCAGAGTCTTCGCTAGATGACGGGTAGGCCTTCTAAAAGCAGAACATAATACATATTATATTCTATAGAGGATAGTTTTAAATTAAAACATTGAAGACTTCATACACGTATTATGCGTTTTAAATTTAAAGTTGTCCGACAAACCATCACTATGTGAGTGAAACGAATGTGTTTTACATAAATACTGGTGCGACATGTAAATTTATATCTTTAGCTCATCAACATTAATATTTAGAAAAATATGTCGCGTGTTCAAACATCAAAGGAAACGTAACTTTATTTTGCCAACTTGCAGGGGCGTAATTAAGGGGGGGGATGAGGGGGATAGATCCCTCCCCCCAGAGCCTTTTTTTTAATCATGTATAAAAAAAAATAACTGAAAACTGTCATCATCTATTGTAGAGTCAAAATTTTTCTTATTTTTTCCTATTTATCCCCCCCCCCAGAACAAATTTCTAATTACGCCACTGCCAACTTGAATGCGAAAACGAATAAATTAAATATGAAAAAAAAAAACGTGACAACGACGACAAAACGCCCACCAATGTACTCACTTTGAGAGCGGTCCAACTATTGAAAAACACTCCGATTACTTGTTCGAAGTCGGTGTTCTCGTTGAATTCGAACATCGACGACATGATCGGACGATTTCTACTATGATATCCGAATGAAAAACCGCGTACCTACCAGAGGAAACGACGTTCGCCTTAAAAAATTCCGTTGACTATATACGCAGCATTCGATCATTGTTTAAGTGTTACCGTTTGCTTTGAATGTTTTTGTTTAACTCCATTATATTTTTTATAAGTATACTTACATAAATTTATTTTCGACGTATTTGTTCTAAATAAATTATTATATTTGTGGGAATATGTCATTTTAAATATTTTAGAAAAATTTTAAGAACGAGCGCAAACAGTCCCATTTTAGATAAAAATTCTTGATCCGAATTTAATTGTGAACAAAAAAAATTTGTTTTACTTTGTTTTTTATTTTTTTGAAAATTAACCAACCGCACGCAGTGGTCCCAAGCGGTCACCCATCCAAGTACTACATACGTTGCTTAACTTCAGTGATCGGACGAGAACTGGTGTATTCAACGTGGTGTGGTCATTGGCGATAGTGACGCACAATTTTTATTCATATATAAATTATAAATTTTAATATTTTATAAAATTATTTTATTATTATTATTTTTTTTTTTATTAGAAGTTTTGTTTTTACATTACACTTCAATGACTACGAACGCAAATTTTCCGCAAAACAAAGAAAAAAATAAGTATTAACTTACCTTTGTGTTCATCTATTCTGTTGATGTTTTATGGCTATAGTAATGTTTTATATATTTTTAAATAATACATTTATTTTACAGTACCTACAATAATTCTTTATGTATTTTGATGGGTTTAAAAAAAATATGATGGGGCGACAAATTACTTAATCCATCGTTGTGCTCAATAATAATAAGGCGTTTTGGCGTTTAACGACAATGCCTACATTACAAAATAGTCGGGTCGCTCAGCTCGACCATTTTTTGGAAAAATGTGGCTAGAGTCTACGATGACATTTAAGGGCATAGGCGCAATTTGGAGGGTGCTTGCCAATATATTGACATTTCTATTAGGAATAAATAATTTACATGTAAAACCCATCTATCATAGATATAGGTACCTCTACCTACCTGTGTTAATACCATTTTATTGATAATTAATCCATTAATTAAATTATTTATTATATTTTAAAAACTAAAAATAATCAAGACTTATATAAAAATAGTGTATACTATTGTTTGTAATTATATTTATTCATAAAAACGTCTAGCCAATATACAATAATTATCAATACATACAATGTGAAATTTAAATCAACTTCCTTTTTTTTTTAATGTTATTTCACTCTAATATTGGCACAATTAATTGTGAATAAGGAACATATTTTGATTATTGTTTTATAAAATATATTTTAACACAGCTGAAGTAACAGTTTGTTTATTTTATATATATATATATATATATATATATATATATATATAAACAGTGTACATATAAAATAATAATTTTTTTTAAATAAAAATATTTAAATAAATATTAAAATGGTTTTTTTCTTCTAATTCATTAAGAATGCGTTGAATAAACCTACATTTTCTATTCACAAAAATAATAATTATAATAAATTAACTTATGAAGCTAAAATACTGTTTGTCTATGTGTTGTCCACATTATTAAAACATCATTCTCTATAAAACTATACAACAAAAATTAAAATATTTCAAAAATATTTTCAACGGTTCAATATAGTCTAACTCTTTACATTGTACAACCTAAGGGTTTCAGGTACACAACCTAAATACTGTTTGCTTGTTTTAAGAATAAAAGTTTTCTCTTTGCTGGTATAGTGGAAGTGGTTCTTCGGGTGATAGTTCTCGTTCATCGTCTTCTGTGAACCGCCGTTCTACTTTGCTCACTTGTGTCATAGCATTCACTATAAAAATAAAATAAAACTCCCAGTTAAATTAATATACGTTCTTCTATAATATATATTTTGCTTTCAAATATTGAAAACAACAAAAAAATAAAACGTTTTGAACACACCTTCATGCTATTTTTTTTTTTTTATCAGTCTCTAGTATTTGTGGGGCTTGCACCTACAACAAAATGTGTGACTACTCAAGCAGGACAGATAAAAACACAAAACAAAACAACATAAAAATAAAAATGCATGCATTTAAAACACATTTCCTAGAGATTATATAAAACTCCACTTACAAGCAACTGCTTTACTTTTCTCCATAACTTGTTGAGCCAGTATCTGATTCAATTGTAATAAATGATCTCTTTGTTTTTTTTCTTCGATCATCTTTTTTCTACCAATGACTGTGTGTTCATCGTTTTCACCTTCTAAACATAATGAAACACTTAATTACGTATTATTAGGTAGGTACAGGAGAAATAAAGTTTACCCGTAGAAAGCATAGGAGTAGATTCCGACAACATTTTTCTTATAGCCTCGGCTTTGTGCATTCTCTTTTTACGTTCATCGGGAGACACTGGAGCTGACTCTGGAATATACCGTTCTGGTATACATATTTTTCCAGGAGTTCCTAATATACTGTCTATAGTCTCTGCGCTAAATTTTGTTGGTTCAGTCTTGTTCATTGTAGATCGGACCACATCTGGAGCACCCGGTCTAAGAGCTCGCTCCATGTCCACATCATCTCGAGCTCTCCAACCACCATCTCTCTACGAATTTATAAATTTACACAAACAGTGCAAATTAATTAAACTTATTATTTTTATGTAATATTATTTGTAGCAAATTTACATTGTAAGGTTCAGTTATGGAAAACGGCCGAATGCTTGTGACGGTGTGGTGTCTGCGTTTTTCTCTCGGTACCAGTCTCTTTGTCAATGATTCACTTTGCTTAATGTTATCGTTTTGATCTTTTTTCGATAACTCTTGTACAATTTGTCTGGCTGCTTCACTTTGATATACTGGTGATAAAGGTGCTTCGTCTTTCGGAAGCATAGGATCGTCTTCAAGACCAAATTTCGAATACATATCATACGTAATATTTTCTGTTGTTGTGCCAAACAATTGTTCCTGTGCAGACAGTTTTTTGATATAATTGTCTTCTACCTGAAATTTTTTTTTTTTTTTTTAAGTAAGAAAATATTTTAAAACAGATACAAACAGAGATAGTCTTTCAGTATGGTTGCTATTATTTTTTCCCTTACTCTATAATCGCATTCTTCGATAACCGGTACACATTTAACACTAACATTTGTTAACGGCAGACCAATATTACCACCACCACCACCACCACATTTATCTCTATCTCTCTGGCGTCTCTCCGATTCTCGTTTGACAATTCTCACAGTCTTTATTTCTTGTGGCTTTTCTTTTGGAGCATTAACTAGAAGCAAAAAAAAAAAAAAAATGATTACAACACTAAAATTACACCAAACAAATAATTAAAATTTACATTTTTTATCTTCTTGGATCGAGTCATCTAAATCAGTTTCCACCCACGAATCATTTGCTGGTCGTTTTTTACCTCTCATTTCATTTTCGTCGTTATTCATTTGCATAGACAGCGTGTTTGATTTTTCCGTCAGCTGCCTGACTTGAACACTTAAATCTTCACGTTGCATTTGTAAATCTCCAACCAATAGTTGCACTCTTCTAAGTTCGGCTTCTAATGCTGCTACAGTTGGACCTCCAGCGCCTATATCTGGTAAACGCCTAGTTGACTGTAATTTTTGACGTAAAACTACCAGTTCTGATTCTAATCTTGCATTTGCTGCCACCGTTTCTTCCAATTTCTATAAACATTATTAGTGTTATTTATGACCAACATAATTTTAATCGTAATGTTACCTTAGAGTTATTAGCTAAAATAGATCTAACTGAACTTAATTCTCGTTCTAGTACATGTTGCTGTCTTCTGTAACGTTCCTCCTCAGCTGGACTATGTGCGCCTTGCATTTTGTGCCTTAGACCACCTAATGCTTTTTCTAGTAATTCTTTATCTTGTCTTAAATGTAATAAATTCCCAGATTCTTCTTGCATTAATTGATCCAAGTCATACAGTCTGTCGACTTTTTCTTGTAGATCGTTAACATTTGGTCTTATTCGTTGCCATTCTTTGCTTTCTTCTGCTAGCAGACGTTTTTCTTGTACTTTATCGTTAAATTCTAAACGCTCTTTTAATATTGTCGGTGTTGAAAGTCCATCAGGATTTTCAAGAGCAGAACCAGCTTGATATAACGAACCCAATTTCACCATATTATCAACAAGGTTTACCAATGGTTTTCCTTTTTCATACTGTTAACAGTTTAAAATAGATCAAATTGAATTATTTTTATATTTTCGATTAAATACACATGGTTCATTAATATATTACTTGTTTTTCAAGTTCCAACAAATGTTTTTTCAATTCGTCCAATCTTTGCAAGTGTTCTATTTTAGTTGGAGTATCCAGCTCAATCAATCTCGTCTAAAATTATGATAAAAACGATAATTAATAATTTGTATCAAAGTTAAACATTACATGTATATACATAATGACTTAATGCAACATAATTTTTTTAAATTTTAATGTGTTAATATCTTCTTGTAATATACAGGTACCTACGAATCTTGTATCTATTTAATATATAATATACCTGTGTGTATTTTGGACTACTTAACCCCATTTACTTAACATCTATAAAACTTTAACTAGTAAATTATTAATTAAAAGCTATTTGTACACATCCAACAAAAATTTCGAATAAGATAAAATATCATTCTATAAGTAGGTACCTAATTTATAACATGCAAAAGTAGAACTGTGAATAATACTCGATAATCATTACAGTATTCTAAAAGTCTAAACCAATTAAATATTTTTAAAAATAATTTTGTACATATAGTTAAGTATTATATAATGTTATATATATTTTTGTTGTTAAGTAAAATTTTGAAATTTAATTGAAACCCTAAATTACACACATATGCACATCATAACTATTGATTTTCTAATGGCAACCCCCTAATTATACACTTTCTCCTAAACAATAATTGTTATTGAAAATTTAAATCATTCATTACATAATATTTTTGAACGATGAATTTTTAAAGTTTTAAAAAACAAATGATATTTTATTCGGGTTCTTGATTTTACTTAAATATCGTTGAATATGTTTATTATTTCTGTTATCTTTAACAATATGTAGACAATGATAATATTTTTCAAAAATATCTATAGGTACTTATATTTTTCAAATGAATTGTTTATAAATTATAAGTAATAATAGACAGCATGTGTAAAGTCAATACAATAAAAACAAACCTGGGTCTCAATGTCGTTATGACACATTTCCATAGCTTTACAAATAGAAACTCTTTGCCTTCTTAATTGAATCAATAATAAAACTAATTCTTCATGCGTTTGACCTAGGAGTTCACCAGCAGAAACTGTCAAGTTCCATTGACTATTCTAATGATTTAAATGTATGAATAGAAATAATAAAACAAAATTAAAATGAAATAAATACAAATAGCAAAAATAAAATAAATTTAAGCATAACTAGCGTCAATTAATCGTTAATCGGGGTGTTATATTTCGGACATGACTAACCCTGATATTTCTGTTGCTGGAATAAATATTTTTACTTCCCATTGTTTCATTGATCATTTTATTAATTTCTTGGTATTCTCGATGAACTGGACCTTGTCCAATCGCTGATCCGCAACCGGACACTATGAAATAAATATGATACAGATTTGAATGGGTACACGTTATGTATTCAATTTCATTTATTACGTCACTAATAAGTAAAAAGTATTATTTATCTATTGTTCTCTACCTTAGGTTATGAAACACTTAAGCCAAAATATATTATCAAAACTGATAATTATTATTACTAAAATTTACACGTTTACAGTCTAAATAATAGTTTAATTTGTACCTATACCTATAATATATAATTGACCTAAATTATTTCTTATTAATGAATTTTATATAAGAGTAGGTAATTAAGAAGTATAGATTTTTTTTTTTTTTTTTAATAATAATAACCTGGCGAACTTGTTGGTGTTTCGTCCGAACGGCGACTTAGCGATGGCGGCCTTGTGTTTGATTCGGCAGGCGTCAATGTCGCTTGTCTCTCGGAAGTACGACTGTACGCGCGCGTTGCACCCAACATCACGGCAGGGACAGTTGACATGAGGTCCCACTGCCTTAGCTTCTCCCTGTCCAGTTGCTCCATTGATGGGGGCCGGGTCATCGGGTATAGGCCTTCCTCTAAAAAAGACTGAGATCCACTCTTGCACCTTCCTTTCTTCACTGAACGATAATCGTCTTTGTACTCTTTATGACGGTCAAACACTGCCTCATTGACATACATTGCTTCGGTCTTTTTGTTATTCAAGATATCTGCACTTTGACGACCAGTTTTTTTTTCTGGTTCCGCATCTAAGTTGTCCAAAGATCTTGATCTCAATGGTAAATTTACAATTGCCAATTCAGTTGCTCTGGGTGATTTCATTTCTGCTGTACGCAATAGTCGTGATATCGCTTCTTTTGGAGAGGTGCATTTTCTTGGTTCTAAATTACAATAAACACTATCCTCGAGCACACCTTCAAACGAACGACTTCTGCGACGCATTGTAAAACCTTCCGCTCCTTGTGGTTCTGGAGTTAATGATCTCAAATTTCCATTTGAAATGTCTGAATAATAATAAGGTGCACCAAGCGGAGGGTCGGTAGAATTTTCTAATCGTCTATTTTCTAAACTTTTACAGTAATTTTCGTAGAATCTATCACATTCTTCTATGTTCTGTTTATCTAGATAGTCGTCTAAATTTATATCAATTTCGTACATGCCATTTCTACTTCCAATTGAATCTAAATCGCCATTAAAGACTGTTTGTTTTTCTTTCTTACCAGAATCTGAATCTGATTCAGAAGCAGATTGTATAAGTGATTCCATTTTTTTCCTGATACATTTAAGTTGATTGTCTTTATCGAAATTCATGGGAGGCGGAGAAACTAAATCGCTATCTGAAGAGTCATGAGTATCTTCGTTGGTTGCAGCTCCCAAGTAATAAGAAGCTGGTCTGAACGTATCAGATAAACTGAACCTAGGATGACAAGGGGTGTCGAGTGAGTCTAAATCCTTCGAGGCTTCGTCATCAGCATCAGAACTATCAGATTTTATTGAACTATTGACATTGGTCGAGGATTTGAGGATGTCCGGCAGAGTTTTATTTTTTACCTCTGTATACACCGGTTCATAATTGGAATTAGTTTTGTAAGCTATATATTCATAATGTGATTTCTTGTCTAATTTAGGTGATGGTGCGAGTATAGGTTTAGAATTTTGTGTCATTTCAACATAATTTTCTTGATCTTCGGTATCAACTATCACTAATTTTGATTTAGAAATATCTTCTTCTAATGCTGACTTTTTAGATGGTGTCATAGGCAAGTAGTATTGTTCATCATTCGGATCAACCTTTTGTCCTAACACGTCTACAACTTCGGGATCATCTTCATCTGTAGAAGCTTCAGTACGTTTTGGACTTGGTATTATGGGCTCTGTGTCACTCGATGTTTCATACAGAAGTGTTTCTGTATCACTAAATACGCATCGTTCGTTTTTCTTTTCAAAATTTGCTAACAAATCTCTTACAGACTGAGGATTTTGAGCAGTTGAATATCTTATATCTTCTTTTTTCAATGATGAAATTTGCGCTTCATTAGAGCGGTATGATGATGATTGAAGAGGTTCTTTCATATCTTTAAACTCAAAATTTTTTATAAGATTTTGGATCCCGTTGGTTTTTTTACCGAAATCAAATTTCAATAGGCGATCAATATCAGGATCTTTAGATGAAAGAACACTACCCATTTGTAAAGTATCGTATCCACTGTCCGAATGTCTACTATCTACTAATAAAGTATCATCTTTAAAATAGGAATTCGTGGAACTGGCAGTCTCGTCAGAAAGATGTTGTTTGACGACCGGTTTAGTATAAAAGTTTATTGTGTTGGTGTATTTTGAGTCTGGAGTGATTTCATTGAAATTTTTGGCTGACGACACTGGAACATCTACTTGGTTTTCTCTGTCTTTTACTTCTAGGATAAACAATTGTCCAAAATCGTTAAATAATCCATTGTAAAATAGTCTTGCACATGCAGTTAGCGCTTCGGATAAATCCTTAAAGGACATTATCCATTTGTAAATACCGTGTTAATATAGTACTACTTAAAGTTAGTTGACAGAATAAGAAGAGTATATTTACCACGAAAATTAGCTACTTAACTTATTTTATATTAAAAGTAAGCGAGTATCATAGAAATAATATTACTCTTACCTTCATCATCTGAATAGTTGAAATCATTTTCGTTGGTCAAGTCATTTTTAGAATAATTGAAACTATCGTTGTTGTACTTGCTATTGTAGAAATTATTAGTACAATTTACAATAGATTTTTCTTCATTCTTAACAGATAGTCGATTATCAGTTATTTTTTTGTAATACTTAGATAATTCATTTTGTGCTGAACCACGATTCGAAGATCCTGAAGACCTACGAGTCAAAGTTGATTGTAGCATACGCTGTTTCCAATCCAAAAGACGTTTCATTGATTCTTCTCTCTAAAAAAGATAAAGAAAAACGTATAAATAACAAATAGAATTTTAAACAGTTTACCTACTCTACTGACCTGTTGTGATTTTCTTTCTTTATCTCTAGAGTCAATGCTGTTTCTTCTTTGTAAACTAGTACTTCTTTTCGGTTCGTTCTGTTCGTAATTACGTTTGTCTGCATTTCTAGCAACTCTAGCACTAGCAGATCTGTTGAAAGAATTAACATAATCGCTCCACCTTTTTTCCTGTTCTTTAATATAGTTACGATGACTCTTCATTTGTACAGAAGATCCATCTACTGGCTCAGCTTTTATGTCGTTAAGATAAATTCCAAGTTGCCTCAATGATAAAGCAGTTGTACGATTTAGATTCGTCTCCTTACTTAAACTTTGAGAAGCTTGTCTCATTTTTTCTGCATATGCATTTTCTGACCAGTAACTATCTGAATTGTCAACAAAATCTAAACTAGATTTTGGTCTTTTGCTATGTTTCATCGTATTGTAATATTCTGGAGATTTATATGAAGAATTAGTGCTCGGGGTTGGTGTCTGATAAGCACGTCTTACGTCATATTCTAAAAAATCAGCACTATGAGGTCTGTAAGAATACTTTTTTTCTCTATATTTAACTGGACTCGGTACGTATTCATCAGTGACTTCTTCATATTCACTGTGGTTAGAATACTTGACATCATGACGTCCATACGTATCGGGAGTTCGACGCTCAGAGTTATTTAATTGAGACCTATTTAAATTTTGGACTAGTGTTAATGGTTTATATTGAGGTTGAGCAATTTGAGGATGATCCTCATGTGGTTCGGTGACACGTCTAGGCTTTGGAGGTGCGTTGGCATAAAGAGGTTGAGCAATTTGATTGTTTTGAGCTTTATAAGAAGATACGTCGTTGTTGTAATACGATCTTGGTGTCGAATAGAAAGATGAATTCAAGAAACCTGAATCTATGTCATTCAACTGATTAACATACTGCGATCGTTTTATGTTATTTCGTTCATTGTATCTGTTATTCAAAAAATTAATTATAAAAATAAAACGTATATTATGTAGGTAATATTATTAAGTGCAAATATTACCCATTATTTTGTTGGAGAATGGTTGCTAAGCTCAAAGCATTCATCCACTGAACCATAAGTTCTCTCGTATCTGCTGCGAAATAATATGTTCTCATGTTATCGTGCTCAGCTTTAAAACTATATTTTCTGTAAACTTTATCTTCTGAATGACAACACGGTGATATTTTGTACGATGGTAACAATATTGAACCTAAAAGTTTTTCTTCTTCGTCGTCTATAACAACAAAAATGAAAAACCCCATAATTACAGTAATAAGTTATTGTAATCATTTTTTTTTTTAAATTAAAATAATTCATTCTATAACTTACTCTTATAATAAAAAAGACAGTATTCTGACAGGACAAACCATCGTTTCTTCCATAACATTAAACCTTCACTTCCTTGCTTGTAAAGCCAGCCTTGTAATGTAACAGAAGCAGAAGGTGGTCTTTTGATAAGAGGTGATTTCAAGGGACTAGTTCCAATCATAGCTCTTCTCATAGGCTGAGTGACCACGACAGAGTTCTAAAAAATATATATTCTTATTATTTACTATTTTATATAGGTAGATAATTTCCCAATAATTTCTTATAGCTATAATTTCTATGTAACTAATTGATCTCAAATTACGTTAGGTAATTAAAATCGAATTAAAACTCATTATAATGTATATATATATTAATCATGTACCAACATTATAATAAAGACCTTAAAAGCTATATTTGGTCGTTAAATTATATTTAATTAAATTAATTAAGGAGTAAATAAAAATCCGGAACGAATATTTGAGTTTGACAGAAATCATATTAAACACTCGTATGATTTGTTTTAGTTAAATTTTGGATTAAATTATATATTATTATTGTTTTAGACGAATTTTGTAAAATGATAATATTACGATTTTATGGTGGTTCAATGTATTTTATTTCTCGAGTGTACTGTTAATAATTAATATATATATATATATATATATACAACGGGGTAAAGTATCTTTTAAAACTAAATTACAATTTATTATTTAATTAAAAAAAATAAAAAATTATATTTTACAGTATTTCACATACGATACATCCGAAAACGGAACTAAACGAAAGCATAAAATTCTGTTCTCAGTTTTTAAATATCAATTAATCAAAAAAATGTAAAACCTGTCTACACTGAAATGGATATCTCATCCTGATTTGAAAACATATTTTATAGAATACACAAAAATGCATCCGACTACACGTATGTATGTTGTCCACATTAATTCAATGGACCAAACGTTATAATACGGCCTATATATGTATGTATATAAAGAAATCACGGTCCAGTGAGTCGTTACAATATCTTAGGATTTTTTTTCCAACAAGAAAAAAAAATGAGTGTAGATACATGTCATGATGTTTCTTTAATAACCATCGTAACAGGTGATCACGTTTTTTGGTTGATACAAGGTCACCTTTCCCGGGTAGAATATTACGTAGGTATATTCTTTATTATTTATTAAAATTTCTCGTTTTCCTTTATAATCGTTCGGATAATCAGACCTTTTCTATTCGACCGCCAACCATTTCATATTCTTGCAGTCGGTTGATTCATTTGAATCGGAAAATTGTTAATACAGAAACTTTCCATTACGTGGTGCATACGACCGAACCCGAATTCAAATATTACTTTTACTCTAGCCAATTATGTTTTATTTGTTTATATATGTACACATATATTTTTTTCGACATTTAAACATATTAATATTATTGCCACGCCGACATTATGTTACAAATTTATAATATAATATTAATACATTAAATATATATTTAATATAATATATAAACAGGTATATATATATATATATATTTTTTTATTTCCCTTACCTTTTTTAATGTGGCCATCGTTACGACCGTAGAACTCGCCGACGTCGTTGCTGGTTCCACCCTATAAATTTTCCAAAGATTAGTCTATAATACACGCGATATCGGTAGTTCAAAAAACTACAACGATAATAACTAGGGCTAGGAATTTGTAGCATTTGCATTTTTTTCTTTGTACTCCAGCAAATGGCTTTCCAAATACAGTATTCGATTTATATATCACAGAGTTCAAATACGAAATTTTATAGGGCACTTCTTTTGGATTTTCTTATGATTTTTAAGAACGAATGCATTTTTGTGATGTTTTTAAGTCAGCTAATTAGCTTTTATATGCTTTTTTTTATTAATTATTTATACATTCGACCACACTTTAAAATTGTATTAATAAACAACAAAAATTTAGACAAAAACCATTTTTATATAAATATTTTTTAAACGAAATATTTGTTACTAAATACCGAATACACAATGAATGCAAACATTTTGATGTGTATTAATAATAATAGAAAAATTGTCGCTTTATAAATAAAGTTATTATTATAGGCGGATCGATTTACATGAAAATTTGGGAAGTATTAGGTATCGATAATTAATATCTCTTGAAATAGATTCTTAGATATACGGTGTGAGTGTGTGACTAACGAGCGGTAAATAGATTTTACCAAAGGTCGATAAGTCGATTTCAAATATGAAAAAAACTTTTTAAAAGCTCCTTCTCGTGTACAAATTTTTCGAAATATTGCATCAAATATAAAGGACAAAGGCGGCGATTTATTTTTCTGTAATTAAACTCGTCGTTACGGCGAATTAGACAGCGATATTATTCAATTTATTATTATTGTTTTATAAGAACGTATTTTTCGAACAGGTATCTATTTGCAAATTAATCAATTAGTAAATTATTTCAACTCAATATTTTCAACTAAATTTTTACATATTTAAAGTCATTTTTTAGTAACATTTTCATGTTTTAAAAGCATTTTAATGCATCATTTTTCTAGCCCTAATAATACCGATACAATGTAGTATTTTATATATCGACCATATTATTATATTGACCAGAAAAATGCTCGTATAATAATATAACGGTAAAACGCGTAACTATACTATGCGCAGGTGACAAACGGATAATAATTTTTTTTCCCCGAGTATAACGCGTCGATTTATTTCGTTTCTTACGGTATTTTTTTTTTTTTTACTGCTAAACTTCTTGTCACAAATCGTCTACATTTTCTTTGTTTTACTACCATAAAATGGGTATATAAATATAATATTCGCACATCTGTTCAGAAAACACGTAATGCGTTCACGGAATAATCGATAACGGTCGTAAACTATCTATATATTTTAATATTATTCCGGTATAATTCGCATAATATTTAATACGTCGCTTTTACCTAGCTGGTGCCTATAATATATATACGCAGTAGCTCGTGAAAAGATTGTATCTCGGCGATTTTAATTTTTTTTTCCCTCCCGTTCTTATGAGAACGTTTTCGAAACGATTCGAATGCAAATACATTTTTTTTTATCGTTCGTGTGAACCCTTTAACATTCCGCATGACTTGTTTAATAATAATAATACTACGTAGCTGGTGCTTGGTATAGGTGTATAGCAGCCTGGCGTGTAGATAAACTGGAAATCGAGTTCGTATACAACTTGCGCTGTAGTCGATTAAATTTCACAGTAAAATAATATACAATTATACGTAATTATATAATAATATTTGCACACACACACACACACACACAGGTAATATTTCATAATTATACATATATAGTTTTTGATAAATTTCCTTTTATTTAAATATTAAATTAATTTCTAAAAACTTAATCATTTTCGATTCACGATTGCGAAAGTAAACTGTCATTATTATTATTATTATTATTATTATTATTATTTGAAAACGACTCTTTTCTTGTTAGTAGGACTACCCGGACGGCTTCTTCTCGAGTAATTTTTACATATACCGTTTTAAAATTTTATACGTATTAAGCGAAATTAAATAGGGATTTCAAACCAATACCACACGATTGTGTAGATTATTTGCTTTGTATGAAAAAATAAATAAATAAAAGGATAAAAATAGGTCATAATTTCTGGATTTTCAATCGTCTACCACCTATCTCTGTAAAACTGTGTTTTCATTAATGAATTTATACTTATCCGCTTGATTTATATTATATTTTCGATAATGATTCTTAAACAGAATGCGACAGTGAATTGAACTGTTTAGTCGTTGGTCATTTAAAGTCAGTGTTTTGTTCAGTATTTATTGTAAATGTCAACCTACACGCATGTGTATGTTAGTAAGATACTAATATTTTATTTAGTTAATTTCTGAGCGCAGTACGAATTTTTTTCTTTTTTGTAATTTTTACTTTCTTTTTAAAATTATGAGACCGAAAAAAGTTACCGCAGATGAAATATTGTCTTATTTGTCTGATGAATCGGAAATTGATGGCTTCACTGACGACTCAGATGCTGACGAAACGTGGCTTCCTCCTTCCTCTAGAAAGACCAATGAAGAAGACGATGATTCTGATTACGAAGTCGGGCCGGTAAGTGATCTTGATATTAATTGAAGGACAAATATGATCATTGGCCTATTATTGATGATTTGAAGACAGCAAGAAATTGCAGAAAAAAGAATTGTAAAAGTCGCACACGTGTGAGATGTAGTAAATGTAATATTTATTTATGTTTGACTGCAAAAAATACATGTTTTAAAGACTTTCATACTTAAAATATATATATTTATTAATAATACACATATATATATATAAATCATTTTCTAATAAAATAAAATAAAATAATTGTTGTTATATAGTGTTAAATGTTTTGAAAGACGGAGGTTTTACGGGGATTTGAAGCGAGTATTTTCTCTCTTCGTCTTGCACACACCGCGATTCGTAATAAAACAAACGTTTCGCACTTCCAACGTAGGTACCGATCGAACCAGTGATGCGATAAAGATTCTGAAAACAGATTTGAATTCGCCGTGAATTTTACTATAAAACGACATTCCACATTCATGATTTTTTTTCTCATAAATCATTAAAAAATTACTTGAACAAATCTCAAAATAAAATAATTTGCTAATTATCAATTTTTGAAGATCTCAAGATTAAAAAAAAAAAAAATGAAAAAAGTGGAAAAGTCATTCAATAGTAAAATTCGCGACGAATTCAAATTTGTTATTAGAATCTTAATCGCTGTAGGTCTATCGGACGTGTGTGAAGTTGGCCCCCCACCCAAACGTAAACACTCCACATTTTTTTGTAACCTCATTGTTTTAATTTGTAACTATTTGTAACCAACTTTTCAGAATTTGTAACCTCACCGTTTTCGAGTTACGCACATTCCAAAATGAGGGCTAGCCCCCCCCCCAAGTTGAAAAAATCGTTCGAAACAATGTGTAACTTGTTATACTTAATTTGTAACTATTTGTACGCTGGAAGTAGGAAACGTTTATTTTACTACGAACCGCGGTTTGTGCAAGACGAAAAGAGAAAATACAATCCCCTTAAGGAGAATTTATACTAATAAACGAACATTTTTTTTTTTGTACAGTACGATTTTAAACTCCAATAAATTTTACTACACTCTAAGAATTATACATATATTTCGTCGAAATATTTTTTTTACAAAAATCGATAAATCAAAAGAGTCATTGGAATATTAAGCACACCGGATCCGGAGGAGAGGGGCACTTGTATCGGACACTGTAATACAGTCATAGAGAAGGAGGTACAAATGTCGAAATTGCGGATAAAATTATGAAAAAAAGTAATTTTCACCGCGCGTTTCAACTAACGTAATAAACGATTATTATATTATATTCTTCGAAACGTAGTCGTGTACACCGAAATAATATTCTTTATCGACTTATTACGTGATAATAAAGTCCATTACTCGATTTCCATACAACAGAAGGATCGAATCGGAAGTATGGAAAAAATTCTCGTATTTCCATTATTGTAAAAACCGTCGAGAATAATAAACGTCGTAGAAAAACTTAAACCTCTTCCGTGTTGTTTTTTACACATTTTTTTCACAAGAAATTCGGTTTAAAAACTACCGCGAATATTAAAGTTCCAAAATGTTTTTTTTATTAAAAATTAATAAAAGTAGTGTGTATATACATAATACGTTATACAGTATTTTAAATGAATAACCGCGCGGCCTATACATACATATATGTATAAATAAAAAAAATATAATAAATTGACATTTTGACCCATATTAAGTGGGGAAATTGTTCGATAACCGCATTATATACGAGGGCGGTAAAAATTATAATAAAAAAAAAAAATATATATATAATTATATTGTACGCGCGTGTATATATAGGGTGGATTTATTGAGTAGTACCTATATTTATCGATATTGAGAGTATATATATATATTGATTTCGGATAATAACGTGAGAATATTATATATTATCATTGATTATATATTACTAGTAATATATAATCAATGATATTATATACAAGAGGGTTAACGTCGATTCGATTCGTCTGCAACAGCGCGAGAATGAAACTTTAACATTATCGCGTTCTCCTCCGTATAATGCGCAGTCCGTTGCGCGGTGTAGAAATTGTACAATGCGAAACGAGCCGAGAGAAACGTTAAAACCCCAGTGGTTTCCAAACGGTCGTTCGCGTCTCGCACCATACATATTAATATAAATATTAAAAGGAATTTTTTTTTTTTTTTTACAAAATATTACGGGCTTCGCGTCCTAACGCACGAACGAGGGTGATGGTGTGTACACACGCGCAAAAAAAGACCCCATTAAACGACACCCTATCGCTGCTAGTCAAAGCTAGGGAAGTTTTTACTGCTCAGACGTAACAAAAATAATTTGAGCATTTTTTTTCTTTTTTACTTACTGGCTACCGCCGGTTAATACGCTTACAAAGCAACGTTTGAAATAAAATACCTATATATAAAGTCTTTGTATATATATTTATAACAAGTCTCTTATTTTCGACAATAATCCGGAATTTATATTTCGTACGATATGCGAACATTCTCTATATACATAAGGTGTATTACGAAATTACACGAGATGTCGTTTACCGCACGTACTAGGTATATTTACAATATATCGTATCGACCGACGAGTGGGCATTTAAAACACAAACCGGACGGCGCAGCAACGCGAATCGTTGTAAAAAGTTTTTTTTTCTTTTTCTGTTCTCTAACGTATTAGCGGCAGAATTACGCTCGACCTTCTAATAATAAATATTTCAGTAGTTCTATACGCCGCACGCCGCCGCCGCCGACGACTCGCGAAATTTAACGGAATTATTATATTTATTAATAATTTTGCTGACGCGCGGCGATGAGTATAATAATATTATAATAATACGCGTGATTATTATTATTTTATCGTTTATATAACATATATTTAATATACGCTGCAGCAGTATACAATATCGACCGTGAAAAAAAAACCACACGCTTGCAGTCACTTCTACGTCATATAAAACGCACGTGTACGGTCGCAATAAAAATTTGTTTAAAAAAAAAAAAAAAACCTTTATTGACGATTTCAACGTGAAAGTAAAAAAAAAAAGTGTCGGGTTCCCTACGCTATTATTTATTAATTGTTTTTTTTTTCATCAAAATTGTATATTTTGCACGCCGTCTACGATAAAACTCCTGCGCGAAAATAACAAATTATTCACGCGCAAAATATTTGACTCGAAAATATTATATCGCGTTTTACGTTTTGTACACAAGATTTTCACGTTAAACGAGCGTTATTAAATTTCCTCTAAATTTTCATCGTTTCGCGTGCAGCGGCGTAGTTTTTGGATTTGTAATGATGATATTATACGCGTGTTTAGAGTTTTCGGGTATAGAATTATTTTATACGGGTTTTAAATACGTGTGTTTCAAAGAAAATATGATACGACAATATGATTTACAGTATCGGAAAATATTGAAAATAGTAACTGCAGTTATAGTTTGCGACGGTTTGATTCGGATAAAAAAAAAAACACTTAATTATATACGTTATTGGGGTTTCGGATTTTGAGCCAACATACAAATGACAAAAAAAAGCACTAAAAATTTGAAAAAGAAAAAGCGTTTAAAAATTTTCAAACACTATGTTAAAAGTAATTATTGACAACCATATATTTTGCGGACTTTGATAAACGAACGCTGACGCGAATACTTTATCGATACGTATATCACCGATAATAAAGTACACACACATATACTTTCCAACCATTACCAGTTATTTCAAACCGCGCGGACTAAAATACAAGACTGGACTAATGTATCGTAAAAAAAAAAAATCTTCAAAATTATTGTAATAAATGGATAATTTAAAAAAAACGGTGTTTATCCGCATTAACATATAGAAATGAAACACATTCTTATATAAGAATATTGTCTTTCTTACCGCGAAAAATAAGGCATTTTCAATATACCTACATTACATTTTGATCGAATTTTCGTTTATATATCGTATAATATATATATATTTATACGCGAGTTTAAAACGTTTTATTTTATAACAATTTCTATATTTTCATGGCACGTATACACGCGTGTCAAAAAGCGTGCTAGCCTTAATTGCGCGGGAATATTACAGGTATATAGGTAATTTTTCTCTCATTTTCTAGCTGCATTATACTTTACATTTCGGCTGGCGCCGTGTCCTGTACGTCACGTTCATAAAAAATAAAACGCGTTTTAACAAAAAACGGTACACCTAATTTCCACAGCGTATATTATATTCGTATACACGACAATAATAGTACAACTAGGTTTTTTTTTGCACGGCCACTACACTACACGTATGACGCGTACCTACACACGAATATCGCGATGCGACACACTTTAATAATAATAATATAACGGAGCAATGTGCGTACGATGTGTGCGCAATATACAGACGGCAAGACGACGATTCTGGTGACGAATTCGTGATTTAAATTGTAAATCGTATATTATAGTCTACATGGATGTAAGCTTTGTGAGCGTACCCGAATCGTTCAAATCCACTACTTTTGGGAACAAGTAATGAGAATTTCGCTCGTTCAAACCGCCGTTTAGCTAATGGAAACGTCGAACGCAAATTACGAAAATCGGGAATACGTTTCGGTTTGATAATTATTTTTTTTTAGACGCGTAATATTCCGAAATACGGGTTTCAGTGCGTTCGAGAAACACTCGCTGTATTGATGTAAGAGAAAGCTTTTGATACGGATAATTCAATTAATGCGTATACTGTTGTAATCCTCGGGTTTTCGGTGTGCCTCTTATAATATCATAGCTCGGTTTAAATATTATCTCCGCAACAAAGATATCACAGTGCGCGGAATCGAATCAAATATTCTTGGCTCCATCGAGAATCTGTCCAGTGGCGTCATTTGGGGGGTGTGCGGTTGCACCCCTTACTTTTAATATAGTCCTGATTGGCCTGCTTCGGTAACGGTACTTAATGTTGATAAAAAAGAAGTTAACAATATCAGTGTAGAAGAAAGAGCTGTATATGTATTTGCTAAACTTAATTGAAAATTGCCGGTTTCCGCATATTTAAAATATAATACTTTTTTTTACAGCTTTATACTTATACAAAAGTTTTAAATATAAAATATAAATTTAAATATTATAGGCTTTTCTCCTTTTTTTTTTTGTTGCATTTGTCATATTCAAGCTTTTTACGCATTACTTATTGGTTTTCACAGGTAAAATAATCGATTAGTTATTATTTTTTAGTTTTTAAATTGCTATTATTTATTAGTTACCTATTACTATATTCATGTTGGAAAAAATTTAAAACAGGATAATGAGTACCTATATATCTATTTTTATATGGCCTGGTGAAATTTCAAAATGGCCTGCTTAAAACTTCGCACACCCGAAAAGAAAAACTGAAATGACGCCACTGAATCTGTCAAGACGGACATATTCTTTTGTTAACAGTGTTGAAAGGTGTTAATTGTATAATCACCACTACCATCGGTTCCTCGGGTGTTTTGCAGACGAAACGAAATTATTTGGATGGAGGTGTAACTTTTTTTTTTTTTGAGGATTGTCGGAAATTTCACTACGATGTCGACGGTTTTATTTAAACGGTCTCTCGTTCATCGTCAAAATCTTGATGATAAGTGTAAGGCAATTTTGTTACTTAACTATCGCCCGTAATTTACAACTATCTACGTGTGCAGGCATCCCTCGTTATAGGTGCGCGCGCGATTGTATTCAATCAGAACGCGTTCAACGTGAATTTTTAAGACTCGCTGCAGTGTATTCACACTATATAAACGTTCCGATAGTTCACTTCGTGGTGCCTATATGGCTAAATCCATTAGCGGAACGTAGGACGCGTCTAAAATTTTTTCAATAATTTGTTGCCCGGTAATATAGAATCGCCTGTAGAGTTTATAATTTCTGCAAAGTTTTTCGCGGTGTAATAATACGCCCGTGTTCCCTGCAAATCCATTCTACACCACTCAATTATCGAAGTATCTATATAAAAAAAAAAAGCTTCCAATTAGACGTTTGATGGGACTATGTTATTATATTGCTAAAACGCGCCTTCATGTGCCGTTATAATTTTATGCATTCTATTTGTTTGCTGACCTTAAGTAAAACGTATACAAAGTATATTCAAAGCCCGTTTATGTTATTAAAATCTAAACGAGCGTAAAACGCAGAGAGAACCGTTCGAAGCACTCGCCATTCGCACGGCGAAAATATGAGTTGTAATACGGGAATTTCGACTGAAAATCAATAGATTTCGAGTGCGATGATTCTTTTGGCCATACGCGTTTTTTTCCCTATACCATTACGATTTTTATCAATATTATTCTTCCCCCAAAAAAAAAACAAAAATATATACCCAAAACGCCTTCTTATCATCATCGGCTTCCTAGCTCCTCCAGCGGCGTAATAACCACAGGGTGCAGGTAAGGCGGTCAGGTCCTGGCCTCGGAAGGCCCCAAAGGATTAAATACAATTTGTCGTGCGTAAAAAAAATGTTGTATTCACGTCGTCATACGGTTATAGAGACTATAAACACTGTAGAGTGTGAAAATAAAAACAAAAATTCGACACAATATAATGGAGAACATAAATTTTGTAAAATGAATTGACGAGAGTTTTGCGGGTAGCGTAAACTGCAGACGAGAGAAACTCGACACCGCACCGGGGCTCTAAAATTTTACACTTACGCCACTGCTGTTACCCACTCCTCTGCAGTAACGACGACACGCCGTAGTAATAATAATAATAATAATTATAACGTACAGAAATTGTAGAAACATTAAAGCGTATCATATTATATTATATCGTAGGTACTCACCAAGACCAGAAATTCCAAAAACAAGGAAACATCGTGCGCGTCGTGTGTCATATACGCGCCGACACAATCTCGTATATATATATATATATAACGGGGGGGGGGGGTAAATTTTAAATTCTTTTTCTCTCCTCCTCACTTCTATTGGGGCGACCCGCGCATAACAATACTACTGATAATAACGCGTACTATATACAAAAAAATGATATTCCGGCAAAACGTACTCGCGGCGATGAGATAACGCGCAGTCTCGCGAATAATATCGTGTGGAACGTCATGAAAAAAAAAAAACGCCCTCCCCCCCGTAACGTAACGAATAAAAACTTTATTTCCTCACACGATCGCGCGCGTTATATCGTTTTATATTATATTTATTACTGTTTTTATTTTTTTTTCGGATAATATTTTCTTCGGCAACGTCGTCGTCGGCGAGCCGGTCGCGCGCGACACCGATCGACTGCGGGGTGGCAAGTACTGAGGAGGAGATTTTCCGTACGCGCGACGGCGGAAAAAGGGTCGGCGGCGACGGCGCGCCGGCGCGTACGACGAGGCGAAAACACACACACACACACACACACACACGCGCGCGCTGCGACGGCGGAAAACGCGAGCGGCGCGCGTACCGCGAGAACAGAGAGAGACACCACCGTCGTCCACGCACATGCGTCCAAATGCCGTGGCCTACATACACTTGTTGTGTGTTTTCGTACGTTGCGGCGTTGCAGCGGTTGATACTCGCCACGTTATTGTTATTACTTACTATTAATATAATTATTTATTACACAGTACGTTAATACCGCGTCCTGACAATACCCTATAATACAGATACGGTTTACGAACGAAAAAAAAAAAATAATAAAAAATTCGTTTCGAAAAATTCAAAACTCAGGTGAAAAAAACGCGATTTTCCCGTACGGGTCGCCGAATATACGCACCGTCAGCACACGCGTATATATAAAACTACAGTTACATACGCATACGATCACCAATAAAAACGCTATTTTTATTAAGATGACGCTATTGTACACCGTGCTATTATGCGCTGTGTATTACGTACAGCGGGCAAACCGAAACTGTGCGAAAATAGGTACAGAAAACGTTTATAAAAAAAAAAAAAATCTGATACGTTTACGATAGGATTTATCCATTAATCGAGATAAAATCGCGCGGTACGACGCTGTTATATATATATATATATATACAGAAAGATGATTTCAAAAAAAAAATTACGAATACCGGCCCAAACAGGTTTTACATAATAGATTTACCGCGATGAGGCTGTAGCGTTTGGTGTATCGTCAACGGTGATTTTCGCTTCGGACGTGATGGAGAAAAATCCTGCTCCGTTTCTATTGACCATGTCTACGCACCGCCGGTGAAAAAAAAAGTGTATATAAAAGAAATACGGAAAATATGACCTGCAATATCTCTCTGAACGATGACGACGGAGAGAGAAAGGCGGCGGCGGTACGTTTTCTCCGCAGCTATATATAGGCTCGTGAATCGATCGCGAAATTTTCAGGATTTTTTTTGTTCAACAGCACGCTGCTAAACGTTTGCAAACTGTTATAGGTGTACAGCGAAAATAGTCGCGTTTAAAACACCTGCGACTTCTTTAAGACTTTACACGAAATAAATATTGCAATATTATCTACATAAAATAACGGAGCTGTTTTTTTAAGAACTTTAAAGTTATGAGATTCAAAAAAGAAAATGGTAAAAATTGTATTTTTAAAATGCTTTTGACGAAAATTTCAATTTATTTCGATCATTGTGTATCACACGGTTCATCGTAATTGATGATAAAATATTGGTCGTTCACAAAAAAAAAAAAAGATATCCATACGTCAAAAACCCAAGCAATTGCCGAGACAAACAAAAAAAAAATCCGTTCATAGAAACTCTGAAAAAAATTATCCGCGGCACAGCTTCGATAATTGTATTTCGGGTATATTTAAATCACAAATTTATAAATAATTAATCTTTTTAATCGTTAAGACGGAAATTGTGCATGTAATAGGTACGTGAAACGGAGCGTTATTGACTTTTTTAAATTTTAAGACGACACAAAGAAAAAACCATTTTTTTTTTTTTTTACCAAATTTACTCGATTCGCGGCACATTAAGAGAACGCAATACAAAAGTCATCATCACGCGTTACTCATAAAATGTCTTAAATAGTTTAATTAATCGAATTTCCGTTTTTGAATTGTTTCGAAACGATTTATTTTTTTATCGACCGGAAAAATAATGATTCATGCATAATTCGTCGACTATTTCAATCATTTTCTACTCGTGTTCGTATAAAACTACACGATTCCGTTTTTTTTTTAAATATTATTTTTAATCCGTTCGACGTTGAATGTTAACCAACTGAAGTGGACGATACCATATAAAAACACGAATTTTTAGAGGAGTCTCAGTCCAAAAACGATGGAACTAATATTATAAAGTTTTCTTTTTCCGAATACTCGCGGTTAACTACAATATTGTGCGTGTGTCTGCGGACAGTCGCGCTGCGTACATATAGATCTCTATAAAAACGTGGAAATTTTACACCGCGGTCCGGGGACTCTCATTGCGCGAATGTCGAAATTCGTTCTTTCTGTAAAATTTATATTTTTATATATTAAAAAGTTGTTGTACTCAGAGGAGTATTAACTAGTAATAACTAGGGCCTGGATTGTGTATACTCTAAAAACCTCAGGAAATATGCCAATGGCGGTTATACATGATGTTCAAGGAAGAGGGGGGGGAGGCAAAAATGGAGCCAACCCTCTGTGCCAATGAAATATCCACATCGACGAGTAATAACCAAGAATAACCTATTAATGTATCGAAACGAAATGTAGGTTTAGAAAAAGGAAAAACAACGTGCATGGAACGTAAACGAAATAACAATAAAACGGGAAAGAAAATACTCACCAGATAGCGCTACGACACAACATACAGGGCGTGGCACACACACAACGCAATCAGACGCGAACTACGTTGTTCACGTCTGATCGCCGTGACTACACTGAGCGGTCCGATGGTTTCGAACCGCTTTTTATAAGCGCCTTTATGCCACGCCCTCTATGTTGTATCGTAGCGCTATCTGGTGACTACTTTCTTTTCTCATTTTATTACAGTCGACTGACGCGCTATGTCGGTATATGCGGGTGGCTAGTTTGACGCTGACCGAGCGACCGATCGTACGTGCGTACTGCGTACGTGCGTACACGTATGCAATCTTTATTATTTTTTTTTTATTATTATCATTAATAATATTATTTCGCGTAAATGAACGTAAGGATTCATATTTCCTCGTCACACACTCGTTTACACGTTTATTATTTATTTAACGTTTACTTGTTTACACTGTACACTAACGTACGCGCTGATCGTCGGTCGAGCACTAATTCCAGCCTTGTACATAATGTTCAAAGGGGGAGGGGGCGAAAATGGAGCATAACCATAACGTAATTGCACCAACTCACATGACACAAGTCGATACTGTTAGATCAGAGATATACTAAATTTAAAAATATCAAATCCCGTGGAGGGGCGATCCACCTATCGCCCTCCCTCATAACCGCCACTGAAATATGCGTTTATGCTCTTGTTTTATAGAAATATACCCATTAAAATTTAAAAAGATTCGATTTTTACAAAAAATTTTATTTTATTTTTATTCTTCAGAAACGTTTACGCATAAAAGTACGTACACAATTCATTTTCTATAGGATTTTCAATCCGAAAACCAATATCAAAAAAATTAAAAAATGTATGTAGTTAACGAGCGGGTATCATTTTAATGATAAAATACACTGTAAATATTTTTTTAGAAAAATAAATATAACGAAAATATTAATGAAATGCGTTGAAAACCCACCTGCAGTACACGCAAGGAAAATTCGTAAAATACAGAAATGTATGCAGTGCATGTCAAACAAATGGAAAAATATGCGAAATAAAACTTTGTATTTCAGATCTATTGACTGTAATTCAAACTTGTAACTTATCCAGCTACTTTTTTGACTGTTTTTTTTTTAAACATACAAATGCGTATGAATCCTAGCCTTAATAATAACATATATATATATAGGTAGTTGCTCGCAACTATCGCCTGAAGTTTTTTTTTCCTTTCAAACGTATACACGCCTATACTGTAATTTCGTAAATATTATATATTACTGTCACCGCGTCGCAGCGACCAGACTCGCGTTACAAGTAAAAACGTGAACTACGCGTTGACACCGCGTTTAGAAATAAATCATGTAAATCGGAAAAAGAAAAAAAAGGATAGGTATACAACAAACACTTTTTTTTTATATCGTCACACCCGCAGTGTTTCTCCACCGTTTCTCCTGGCATTTCTGTATATAAGAACACGCCACGTAGACGCTTATAATACACACTTATTATACGCATTCTTTTTTTCTACGGCCAAGTTGTACGCGCGAGCCCGAGATGGAGATAATGCAGGTTCGGTGCGGAATGCGTTATTGTGACACGATCGCGAAGAGAAACTTATATTGTAGCTGGACCGAGCGGAATGGAAAGAAATGAAAGTCCAGCCTGCAGTGCAGTCTCTGGATAAAAGTTGTGGAGGAATCTAAAATATGCCGTCCGTATACATATATGTATCGTCCTCGATTTATACCGATTTCCATTGAAAATTGGTCGGACGAGAGAGTCTGCAGCACTTGCAGATCTGTAAGTGTGATACATACACACACAATAATAATTAATCAATTATTACGCGTATTATTGTTGAATTTCTATAAACTGCAATCAAACATCATTAGAAATTTACAGAAGTCGTTGTGTATTATACTATTGTTTCGACAAAAAACTCGTCATCGCGAGTATTGTAAAAAAAAACGAACAAAATTACGTAGAGAAAATTATGAGTTAAAAAGTTTCAAAAAAAAAAATTATAATAATAAGGAAAAACAGCAAAGGAATTGTGTACATATAGCGAATTAAATTGTTGTTAAAAAAAAAACAACTACGGTATGTCATTATTATTGTTTTAATATACTCGTAATTCGTATATATATATATTTTTTTTAAATCCGTTTGTATATTTAAAATATTTTTATATTCGTTACACGTTTGATTTCTTTGAATTTACATGTGTGTAATTCTTCCAAAACTGAATTCATATAAATATTATGCTGTTGACGATTCGATTATAACGCATATTATGTTCTGAAAACTGAACGCGTTTGCTAGTACTTGAACGAGACTGCAGAGAATAGCGCTTATATTAGAAAAATTAAAATGAAATTTTCGAAAAAAAGAAATGTGTTCTATATAAAATATGTACGCGAATATACGTCATTTTTAAAATATATTTCGTCAATCGTTTTGCAGGCCATTATTGGCAGTATATAGACTTATATAGACCGTAGCCGAATACGCAAAGGAATTTTTCTAGTCGAACGGCTAAGCATTATATTACGCAATGATAAAAGACTATGCGAGAATGGCTTCAAACGACCCAGAAAAATCTACGCAAAATAAAAACTATAGACATTATATTATATCGAGTAAATGAGAGGGGAACCTTGAAAACGTTTTAAAACCGATATAAAATATAAACGAATCTGTAAGTACTTATATATATATATATATATATATATATATATATATATATATATAAATGCATATGATCTATGTAGAAAATCGTATCTACTTTTATAAGACTCTATAATAATATTTTTTTTTTTTTTTAATTGATCAAAAATTTGCATAGATCATATTTGAATTCGATACTGTATTGTTATTTCAAGATAAGCATATTTTTTTCCCCCAAATAAGTATATTGTTGTTTTAGCCTCCTACAACACGTAAAATATTCGAAAAGTTTTTGTCTTGGAAAACAATCGTCTCGGTATTCAATATTCAAATTAAAACGGATGTTTTTAATTAGTAAGGGGATTTTTTTCTCATATATATATATCCGTATAAAACGGTTTGCAAAAAAAAAAAAAAACTTATATACCACTTAACGTTAACGAACATATATTTTAAGAATTATTACTATCGTCACCGAACGAATTGTGTTAGTACAATTTTTATATATATAAAAAATAATAATAATAAAAATAGCGAAAAATGCCGACTTAAACATGATCGAAAACTTTAGAGGACTTGTACAGCAATAAAAAAAATCGCTAAATACGAAAATAAACGTATATAAATGAATTTTTTTTTTTTAATTCTTGTAAATTACTTACAATTTAAAATAAATGACGCCTAATAATTGTATTTAACAATACGTTATACATATACAATTATTGGTGAAGCCGTAAACGTTTATACATACGATTTTCGGCAACGACGTCTTTGCTTGTTACCAGCTGGCCACACAGACATACACACGCAAAATATCTATTTATATTAAATTATATATTTTAATTTTTAAGTGAATTTTAAGTATAAGAGGCCAACGCCTTTGTTAACGGAGAATCGTTGAGTCGAATACGTACATAAGACATTAAAAGTCGTCGAACGTTTGTTGAAATAAAAAGTCGTTACGAAATCGTCATCGCGCATACATATAAAAAATTCGTATTGTTATTTTTTTTTTATTCGTTTTTCCGTCTCATATGTATGCAAGTTCTTTTTTTTTTGGTAAAGGATTCGCGAATACGGCATTTTTTTTATTAACGTGTGCACGTTGATTATAAGAAAAAACATTTTACTATTACACGTTTGTAACTCGAATGGCTTATATTGCATCTGTTTAGTGCGGCTCAAACAGTCCGTTATAATTCATTTGGATTTAGGTAGCGGCTGGCCAGTCGACGTTCGTGTATACCAACTGTGAGTATACCTATTTTGTTTTTGTTATATTTATCATTTTGCTGTTATTAACTATTTTTATATTGCTTTGTCGAGCCAAAAGGGCTACGTTTTGATTATTGTTTTGATTATATTCTGTTTAAATTAATCATATTATATTTTTATTAATACTATTTGTGCGAATCAACAATATACGCATTATTTGAGTCACAAATTTTTGTTAACATTCGTATTTTCGTATTTGTAAGTACGCACGATCACACACTTGATCACACGTAGGCACACACGAATTCAGTGAGTGATGGTCAGCTGAAAAGGCTGCAATAATTTAAGGTACGCGTAACAAAATTTCATGCTCCCGGCCCGAATAATAATCTCGTTTTCTAGATATATGAAAAATAAAAAAATACACAGAATTTTAGTCGAAAATAATTTAAATCACGACAAGAATAACGTCACTTGTCCAGTACACTATGCGCGTATTACTGCGACGATAAACCGCAATACTACTATGTGTGTGCCGAAATATGTACATTTAAATCCAATAAACATATTTTAAGGGGACTACATATATTATTATTTAAACATTTTTTTTTTTTAATTACCAATTATCTACGATTTATAAAATACGTAAATAGGTTTTAAAAAAAAAATATGCGGCAAAAATTTAAAAAAAATAAATAAATAAATATGCTCTAAAAGCAAAACCTACCAACCCTCCCCACTTCCAAAAGTCGAAATACGAATTTTATAATAAAATTATAATTATCTATAACTCTGCAGTTTTAACGCGAAACGTGTTTGTATTATTTCTCACTCCGTTATTTTTGCAGTGGACGTTAACAACTGTATATTATGCAAATGCTACAAGTCCTCGGCCCTATACTATATATTAATATAATAATGTCATATTTTTTTTACGTACGCGTCAATAAAACGACAAGTATTACAATACCGATGACGCGCAGTACATATACTGCACAATAGCGAGTGTTATTATTTATATTTTATATATATTTACCGAGAAAATACTTAAAAAAAAAAAAAAATATTCTCATTATTTACTATTATATTTACTGTACAAAATGTATACAGAAATTCACACTGTACATAGTTAGAATAATCTATTCATGGTTTAGGTACCGGAATCTTCACAATGTACCAAATATTATATACAATATATATATATATATACACACACACACACGTTAGAAATATGAATATTTACTGTGTCAGACGACGACACGGAAACCGGACAGTCCACCTATAAATACGTAAGAGAATGTATATTCTCTCCAGCGTGAAAACGTCCGAGTTGACACAAAAAAAATAAAATAAATAAATAACGATACACAAATATTTTTGCCTACCGTATTTCAGAGAAAAATAAAAAAATAAAATGCGATTATTTTATTTAGTTTTTTTTTTAGTCTAATGGACGTTATTCGTAATAATTTACTTGTAATTATATATATATATATACATATACTGCACTATAAAAAAAAGAATATATATATATAAGTCGATATAAAAATAATTCAAATAAATGTACGCAAAACTATATAAATTCTCTTCTTTAATTTGCTCTATATATTTAGTAAAATTCTTATTAAGTCATACAGTATAATTAACAATTGAATTATATATACGTATACCCAGTGGCGTAATTTCAAAATTTGCGCCTGGGAGCGAAAATTTTCAACAAAACAAAAAACATTTTTTCTCATGTGGTATATTATGTGCAGTTTATACATATAATAGAATTTTCTGATGTACATTCAATCGGTTTTGCGAAATCACCGTCTAATTTTGGAAATTTTCCATCTTTTAATTTTTGTTCTATTAATTTTTTCCGCTTTTTTTGCTCCGCTTATAGGTTTTACTCATTTTATCGTACAACATAATCGTATAAAACTATAATTGTAGTTTGAACAGTTTTATAAAATTAAAATTAAATTCAAATATGTTTTTGAATCGTTGAAAAAAATTGAATAGTATATAGCTGTTTAATAATTATTGTACATATTAATAATAGTACATTGTTTTACTTCGGGCCCCCTAAGCGCACGGGCCCGGGTGCGACCGTACCCTCTGATCCCTCTTAGTTACGCCACTGCGTATACCCATATATACAATATATATATTTATAGTATTTTGTATAACACAAATTATTTTAAAATGTTTTTCATCGAGAAACTTTTTTTTTATTGTATTATTAATTTTAACGATATACGATTTAAACTTTAATTTGTAACGTGAATTTTTTTTTTTTGAAAATACCTTCAGAACTGTATACACGCATCTAGGTTTACATTTAACGTGAAACTTTTAACGTCATACGATATATAATTTTTTTTTTAATTCACAGTAAGTGAAATTGTTTTTTTTATTATTTTGAAAATAACAGGGCCTTGACTAATACGTATACACATTCTCTATCTATCTATATAATTATAATAAGTGTATACACATTTACACAAAAAAAATTTTTTTTATCACACTGCACATAATATACGGTACGTGCGTTATTTGAATAATTCGTCATTTATAATGGGAAACTAATCTCCGCACTTACATTGATAAACATCCGTGTTATTCTACACGATATTGCAGTATAAATCATCATTCCAAATATATGTAAATAGGTTAAACAATCGTTTAAAAGACACATATATAGTAAATCGTAGAATATGACGCGACACAAACGAATGTGGCAGCAACTATATAAGTGTAGCGAAATATATTTTTATAACAAAATGTGTATAATCTCACGTCCGTAATATATACTGACTTGGCGTTTGAGGCGAACACAAAAAAATAAAATTCGTTAAAATATCGCACGTTAATCGAACCATTTAACTAGGTACATAAGTGCAGTGTATCGTCGATGCCACTACAAATTACTGAAATTTAAGTATAAGTACCCTTTTTTGGGGGAGGGGAGGGGGAGAGTCTCCAAATTATATAATTACGAAATGTCCCAAGCATTTTCGAAATGCCAAAATTGAACGGCCAACGAATAGGTGATTAACCGTTTGAGTGTATAATATATAAACATATCAAAACGCTAAATCCTAGCATTTTTTATAAAGAGATATTTAATTTTCTGTATACATTTTATCTTAATTACGCGTATCGTGTAGATTAAGATTAAACGCCATTAAACAAAAATAACAAAGAATATCGTGCAATTTTGAAATCTATACGATACTGTATTTGTCTCGAGAAATTCGCGGCGAAAAATGTATCGTGAAAATGCTGGGATATTTCCTTTTTTCTTTGAGGTATCCAGAATTATTAATTCCGATAAATCAAAAGTACTGAATAAATTATATCGAACGTAATACGCAATATTTAGATTGCATTTCTGCCTCCCTAAATGTTTTGGCAAATAATGAGACATTTTTTTTTTTTTTTTTTGAAAAAATGGATTAAGTTCTTGTTTTCGATAAAAAAAAAATCTATTTGAATAAATCATCGAATCCCACATATTTCTACTAGTAATATTATCGCTACCGCTGTGTGTATAAAACAGGAACAAATATATAACGTGCGTAAATCGTGGTATAAATGTATATATATTTTTTTTCCCAAATCTACAAATGTCGCTGAATAATTATTGTCTATATCAATCACCTTCGTCGTGTGCCAATACTTATTTAAAGTTTCTCCTTAACATAATAAAATCTCCAAAACGTATTCTAATAACATTTCGTGACTTCGTCTTCATCGACAGCTTAACGGTCCATTAAGGACCCGTGCTGCCACTTATATATATATATATATATATATATATATATATATAATAGTCTCTCATTTCGTGACTCACATATTATTTTATTGTGAATTTTCCGTTTCGATAATATTATAATATCTCCGTGCACTACAGATATTATAACGTTTTAACGTAGAAAGAAATTATAATACATTATTTTTTTATTCTACAGATTCCCCCCTCTCTCTCTCTCTGCTCTTTGATTTTATACTAGACTCGTCTCTCGGTTATTTTCAATAACGACGATCCAACAAGTAATTTCGTCTCGTCAACACGATTCATTACCCCCCCTTCTAATTTCATTCGATTTTAACACACTCCATTAATAACATTACTGATGCGTGGTGTAAATAATGGTTATGCGTATTATGCGCACTTTATCTGCGCGTAATCGTGATCTTAAACGATACGTTCAACAATGAAAATAAAAACCGATTTGATGTACGTTAATTACATGTCTCGAAAGACATTATTTCTCGTGACGGGTATAAAGTAAGGAATATTAACGGTTTTAGGTTTCTAAACATTAAAAACACATAAAAGTAGTAATATTGAATCGATACAATGAATGCGAGTGAAAAATCTTGAGCGATTTGTTCGCTCTACGTCATACGTATTATTATAGTTCACTCATTAATCGTATAATATACTCAGTTAAATTCTAAAAATAAATTTACTATAAAACGGTCCGTTTAATGTAAATATTTGACCTGGGCGCTAAAAAAAAAAGTGCTAAAAATAATAATTATACGTGTTATAAATAAGAATGAATATAATGTACTATTATAATCAAATTCGATTCGTTTAACAATCGAATTGATCACTATAATTAAAACAGGCGTTCTAATAATTTATGTATATATACGACTGAATAGATTTTTTTTTTATCGTTTTAAACACATTATTATAACAAATTGCCATTATTCATTATAATTACAATAATATAAACACTAAACATTGCGGAATATATTATACGTACAAACATCATAAGCACACAACTGTTATAGTTGGAAATTTTTTTTATTTATTATTATTAGGTACTTGAATAACGCAAATAATACATATATATGTTTATGTTTTATATTACCAGTCTTAAAAAAAAATTCAAACACTGTAATACTTGTACTTACAAAGAAAAGAATAAAATACGTTTATAATAAGTAATTGATATCCACACAGATATTATATATATATATTTATATATAATGTATACAATTTTTATATTTAAACAAATTACACATTTTCTTCATACAGTTACAGTTAATATTATACTTACTAAATCACGTTAATTCATATTTTTCACAATGTGCTTAATATTAGTTATATATATATATAATTTATATATTATATAACATAGATATTTACCCAGCAATTATCATAATATTTGTCCAGCGTTTATACAATTACGTGTATCCAAAGCCTGAGCCATATATTATATGAAAACTATACATTTTTACAAATTTCAAAGTATATTCAGATAAAACTGTCGGTTTTTTAGTATACAATAAATAAATAAATGTATGTATTAATAATACGTGTTTTTATGTTTCGTACAAAAAACCATTTAAAACGTGTTCAGAATTGAGAACACCTGCACTACTGCACAGTATCCGAGTAATTTTCGTTTTATTTCTATATACGATGCGATATACCACATACCAGTACCTATACATGAAACCACCGATATACCTACTTTAGTAGATACAGACCGAAAACTATGAAAATAAATAAAACTTTATGTGTAATATACTTATATCGATATATAGAGTAGAATATAAGTAATTGAAAATAAATTATTCACGCGCACAAGTACCATCAAGTCCCAAATCCAACGATAATAAAAATATATATAAATATATTTCCTTCTTTTTTTTGTTTCCGAGCAAAACGAGAAGTTTTTATACATTTTTCGATATTCTTAGTTTTTTTTTTATCTCCGAGACATAAAAATCACCAAATTATCGGGTTCGATAAAACGATTGTTTTTGATATTTTATTGTAATTCGGAAATAAATATTTCTAGGCACTTGATACGTCATACGTTTAGCGATTATTTAAATATATTTTATAACGAGTAATTTATAATCTTTGTGAAACAGACTGCCGACAAATATACTAGAATGCGAAATGAGAATAACGTTGTTTATATAATAAATCTGATCGCCCATATATATATATATTTTTTTTTTTTGAATACTAATTACTCAATTTATAATTTACGCAATATTTTTTTACACACTGATTTATCAAAAAAAAAAAATCGGTGTTTTTACTTTTCACTCTATAGGCTAATTCCCTTTTCTTTTTTTCTTTTAATGTGAATTCGTCAAATAATCATAAACATTCCAGATAGTATATACATTGAGTTTAATATGAATAATTTCGTTTCGGGAATCACAATCGGTTTTCTTTGTTCAAAACACCGCGACGCATGTATTCGCGGAACACGACAAATCACGTCTTGGCATATCTCCCCATCCTTTTGTACAATGTACACTGGACACCCGGCACAAATCGTTATTTATTATAATTTTTACTTAGTAGCATTCCACGTGTACAATCAGTTTATCTGTGTGGCTAAAAACAAAAACCGTTGGGTACTCCGACGGTTTACTTGCGCCACCGTGGGCGTCCGCAGAAAATTTATCATCAGGAAGGGTCAATGCCGTAGCCAGGAGGGGATTTCAGGGTTCAGACATCCCCCCCCCCTGAAATTTTTTCTTAAAATAAAATTTGACGATTTATATTCTATTATTAGTTTATTATTTTTATTTTATTTCATATTCATACTCTCAATACCCCCCCCCTGCACAAAAAAAACTTTTTTTTCGCTGGCTACTGTCTTGGGGAGTGGCATAATAAAATGTCTACGTTAGAAGGTCTGCATTAGTACATAAAGAATATACTGTTCGTTTTTTCTTCGTCAATATTAAATTTATAAACCTACACTAGTCAAAATATCAATGAAGTATTTATTTAAACAATAATAAAATTAAAAAATTTTCAAAACTATATTTGAAATTTTGAAGTCCAGAGGGGGCGGGGCCGGATTCCCCGTCTTGCCCACTCCTCTCAGAGCGCCCACGCTTGCCGCTTATATAGTTCAAGCTAAACGTGCTACACTTTGGGAACACGGCGTATAAGTATATTCAGAATATATTATGACGTTTACTTTTTAAAGTCCGTATACGTGAATAGTGATGGTTTTTTTCTTCTATATTATAGCTTTGGAAAAGCAATAATAATAGTCTACGATTTCATTTAACCGTATCTAGACACAAGTTGTAGACAACTGAAAATTAAAAAAATAAAAATAAAAAATTCGTAAATTTTCCGTATAAGGCGGCATTCGAGTATGGTAAAAAAAAAAAACAACGTTTTGGCCGATCCGATTTCAGTTTTGTACACATGTATAGACGCGTTTATCCTATAGGGAATAAGTGAAATGTGTTTTCGAATTACAAATTTACAATGTCAGGAGGTGTAAAAAGTGTAATCCATTAAAATTTCTTTATTTCAAACCCGTGTTTGTGTGTGTGTGCCATCGCTTTGTAGCACGTCTACAGCTGAACGGATTTGATTTTCGAAAAAAAAAACAGCCGTTTGTTGTGTTTTTAATTTTTTTATAGAAGAAATTTTAAGGTTTTTACAGAATTACGTAACGTTTAAAAAGCGTTACGATATAACCAGCAGCACCTAAACGATTTTTTTTTTGACACATAAAATTCTAAACGTAATAAACGCCGCATAGAACTACGTCATTTCTAAAATTACAAAATTAATGAAAATCTAACGATTATTAAAAAAAAAAAATCTACTAGTGGTTCTTAACCGGTGTTCCGCGGAACACAAGTGTTTCGTGAATTTAAAGCAAGTGTTCCGCGAAAATTTAAATACTGTGAGCTTGGGTTTCAACGAATATTGAGACAAAGAAACGAGAAATGTTGACGACAAAATGTATAGAAGAGGATGTTGTACAGGACATACGGCTGGATATTGAAAATATGTGTAAAAGTCATCAGGCTCAAATATCTCGTTAAATACGCGAAGTATATTCTCTTTGAAATTGTGAAGTTTAATTTATTTTTTTATCGACTAATATATGTAAACTGTTACGCATGAATCGTTTGTTATATTATAAAATTAAAAAGTTAAAAAAAAAAGGTATTCTAGGGCTGCGTTCCGCGAAAATCTTATAAAATGTCAAGTGTTAAAAGGTTAAGAACCACTGGCCTACACGAACGATACCCAACACAATACAAACATTAAATAATATAATATAATTGTAGTGTTTCGTATACGAATATTTGTATAAACGCACTTATTACGTTTTACACGATATTTATTTTCAGAAAAAAAAAATCATTTTTTTACTCGTTTTTACGGATTATTTTTGCAGAATAATATGCGTTGTTCTACGTCTATACTGTGTGGCGGACGCGGTTCGTTCTCGTAAATGTTATGCGTACATAATATTGTCAGCTGGTGTATTAGATCCTGAGCGAATAGCGAGGAATGTATTGGTTTTACAATGATGTGTTTTCGTTTTTTTTCATGTCTGTACTCAACAATTCTACCAGAAATAGTGCTCCGATCATTTCGCGTAGCACCTTTTCCGATCGCAAATCGCGTCTAGTTTGCACTTTAATGATGTCATTTTTCGATTTTCTCAATACTTTTGTTCAAAAGTCAGGAAAAACTACCAAAAAAAAAAAATTACATAAAAACGCTAAAAATGCGATTTCGTCTTAATCGATTGTCGTTTCACTTATTACGCCGAAGCTCCCGCTCGTAGAATCGGTTTTATCGAATGCAACGATTTACCATTGCTTTCAAATGTATAATAAAAACAAAACTCCAAAATCTTTGTCCGAGCAATTCACTTAAGCGATGATATCCACAACACCACGCGGCGGCTCGCTACATTTTTTTTTTTTTTTTTTTTTTTTGTAATATCCTACAATAATACATACGCCGGTATCCGTTAAGACGAATTTACAAACCGTACACATAGTATATAATAATTCTGTATATTAATATTCTCTTACCGCCGGTGGTGGTGGTGGTGGTACGTTTTTTTGTGTATCGTTTCGAATTTTTTATCGATACAGGTACGAGTCGGTACATCAGAAGCGCGTAAAACGAACGTGTTTTTTTTTTTTTACTACGAAAATGGTGTCCCTAATACGTTTCTATAATATTTTATCTCGTATTTTTTTTTTCTGTATACACGTATTATTAATTCGAAAAAAAAAACGACGGCCGAGAATGTTTCCCATTATATAATACGTTATTTTCTCACTTCTCGTATAGGTACAGAATACCAAAAAAAATAGAAACACCTCGTCCATTAATCATTATGCGTACACGCGTCGTCGAGTCATACGTAGGAAGTTACAGTGTCCGCTGTACTCCTCTCGGATATATATATAATACAATGTATATAAATCCCTCGTCTGTCCACATTACGCACGTATTTCACAAAACGATATCGTCCATTCCAAGGTTAAGTAAAACGTGTGTGTGTGTGTGTGTGTGTGTTTTTTTTTAACTCTCTGGTACACACAAAATATTATATAATAAAATGATTGAAATTTGTCGAGCTCTTAAAAACAATTGCGTGCTTTGCTCTATATACGTATACATTGTATACGTATAATATCTCTCTGTACGGAAAACAAAACACCAAAAAGTAGGAAATTACGGGGGCGAAATAAAATGTTTTTACGCGTGTGACGGTCTGTTTTTGTAATGCAGCGATCAACGGAATAATAAATAGAAACAACAGTTTCGTACCCGCAATAATAATAATCAGTACGCCTGCGGACGCGGACACTTGAATTATTCAAATCAAACATCCGAACTTCGCGAAGGACGCATCACGTTACGGGCGTAACGCGTTGATAATAATAATTAAAACACGAGTGTAAACATTCGTTTTAAAAACTAAAATTCATAAGAATGCCGAGAAAAATATACGGACCAAAAGACATACGTATGACCGAGACGTTCGAAAATACGGAGGAAAACCAAATACGACCAATAACTGATACGAATTTATTCAAAAGGCCAAAAAATATTGCGAACGAAATTAAACGAAGCCGGTTGGAATGGGCAGGCGATGCGTGTAGAAAACGAAATTCCACGATGACTCGACTCCGAGAGAACCGGAAAAGCAAAAGACCACTAGGTATAGACCAATACGTTACGCCGGGAGAATAGCATCAGAAGAGATTATTGTCAGGAGAAAATCACGGAGACCGGGACTGGAAATAGAGACAGCGGGAAATAATGTAGAACGGAAGAGGATTTGTAGTTTGGCGAGACGGTGTTAATTAGGCCTTAATTACAAAAAAAAAACTAAAATTTATAATAACCGCGGGTATAGAAACGAAACGGTTTAAAACGAAAAAATCAATATTTCTATTATATAATTATCAAAAATAACGCGTACTTAGTTCCTGAAAAAATTTAATTAATTTTTTTTTTTTTACCGTAGGTTTACGGTTATTTTTTTAATCAATTTCACGTTTCGGGTTAAAAATAAAATACATACCTCGGAAGTTAAAACAATTACGTAGAGACGCGTGTATTTGTGATCTTTCGAATGGGCAACTCAGACAGAGAGCGACGAAAATTCTAAACACCTCTGACTGGCCGTGAAGTCAACACTTGAATAATGTATTAAACCAGCGGTTCCCAAAGTGGTGCGCCGCGGTGTCTTTAAAAGGGCGCCGCGCCGCCGACCGTTAATATAAAATATATTTATAAATCTTAATAATTATAATAATATAAATATTTACATATTATCCACAGTTTTTTGTAGTTTTATTTATTTTTATCTAAAAAAAAAAATTTTAAAAAGTCATCAATTTTATCTAGGGCGCCGCGAGTCTAAAACGTTTGGGAACCGCTGTATCAAACGAATCGCATTTTAACACAATTATTATGTTAGGTCAGTACGCGTAAACGCGAACGCGACGAGTATTATTTTTGTCGAGAGAAATAAAAATTTTGGAATTCGATTGGGGACAAAAGTGTTTCGGTCCTGTGGGGACCACGGACGATTTGTCCCGACAGATGGTTGTTAAAATAATATTGAAATTTTGATTTTGTAAAGTTCTATTGAATAAGCTAATAAAAAAAAAAACTGTTTAAAGGATCATTTTTTTTTTTTAAATTCATAAGAAGAATACGAAATCGTGTTGGACCTCCAGTATAGACTTTTAAACCCGGCTCGTTATGTACGTATCATTTTGGATACGCATTGGAAAAAGATGGGCTGAAGAAGAATGTTGCCCCAAAAGGAAAACTACGGAAGTAAATCGCAGCTACCAACAACAGTTGTGGAACGTCGTGTAATTTATGCGATATAAAATTAATTAGGCATCAAATTAGCTGGAATAAAAATGTAATTATTAATTTTTTTTTTATACGCTAATAAATGACGAGTTTAAAAAAAAAATATATGTTCGTTGTAATTGTTTGTATAGGTACGTATTATTGTAATAATTCGATGAAGACGGGGGAGACGGAGTCTGGTTGAGATTAATCGCGGTAAAGGACGGTAATTTTTTTTTTTGTGTAAACGTCTATTACGCCGGTACGAGCGTGAATCTCGGGAAACTGGACGGAAATGTATAAGCTGTTGTCGCGACAACTAATAATAATATTTATTAATATTAGTAATATTAATATTAATTTACACGCAATTATAAACTGCGTGTAATGTGTAAGCTGTTGTCACGACAACTAATATTTATTATCGAAATTACTTTCAATAAAGATATCAAAATTCACAAATCCCAATGACAATTCCGTTCCATTTTTACCGCTCACGCGACGTTTGCACACCAATGTCCCGTGTACTAGCAGACTCGTTATTTTATCAGTCTTGGAGTCCTTTTCTTTTATTTGTCCGATTCGAGCACTGCATACGAGGATTACCACCGGCCGGAGGTAAAGTCAGGCCCGGATTAAGGGGGGGGGCCAAGGGGACCACGTCTCCGGGGCCCACGTGTATAAAGGGCCCATAATTTTTCAAGTGATAATTTGTATATATATTATATATTTTTTAGATTCTGAGCGGAGCAAGGAATCTATTGGTTTTACGAGTACAATATGATGTGTTTTTTTTTTTTTTATGTCTGTACCAAAAAATTTTACCAGAAAGAGTGCTCCGATCTCTACAGTCATACTTTGTTTTCGGTAGCGAATTGCATCATCAAATTGGTACTTTAAAGAGGTCATTCTAAATTAAATTATAAATGTATAATACGCCACAGTTCCCGATCACCGCCAATGAACAAACGTTACCAAGCGGTATTTTCGATTATTGTTTATTTTTAGAATATTTATATTGTTTTCTTCGGAAGATGATGACCAACAACAGTCAACAGAAATATTAAATAAATGTGTCATTTTAAATGAAATCGGTGTAATATACTATTCATTAAATTTGTACACGTATATTTATTCAACAGGCATAAAACTTAATGTTTTAACGGGTATTTATGAAACAAAAATTAATTGATCAATGGTATACGCCTAATATAATATTTAACTGCGTTATTTTATAAAGTTATGTGTACGTCAATGCAGCCAATATTATAAGGTTCAAGCAGGGATTAGAACAAAAATTGGTTTTTTTCATTGATGGGGGCCCACAACTAAATATCGGCCCCTGGGCCCTTTGAGGTCTTAATCCGGGCTTGGGTAAAATAACCGGCTATATATAATATAGGAAGTAGTTTCACCGACACTGGTGTATACACACACACACACACACGTATAATTATTAAACACAATAATATATATTATACGTTTGCGATATTGAAATGAAAATAATAATAATAATAATAATAATACTCTACAGCCTCGGGGCATTAAAGTCTTGCTACTCTCCGTACACACACAACGCGGGCGCGCACGCGCACACTGCACGCGTACGAGTCATCAACCTTGTCACAGGGAATGCGATTACCAGTGTTTGGAATTCACGAGGGAATTCACTGGATAACCACCACCACCACCACCACGAGCAGTAGCCAGCAGCCAGCAGCAGCAGCAGCAGCAGCCGGTCGCCGCGGTGGACGGCAGCGGTGCCGGTACGGACCGGGCCATAAGATATTTTCTAGCGGGCGAACCGCGTTCGCATTCCGGCGCGCACGCACACACACACACACACACACAGAGCGCCGTTCTACGCGGCAATAAAACCGAATTTCAAACGACGAAACCGAAGACGCGCATTTGTGTGTTTATTATTATTATTATTATTTTCCAATGGTCTCCTCGCACTTCACTATCCCAAATACCGTTTCTCCACATTATCGAATTCCTAATATTATACATATATTTAAACTCGTTTTTTTTTTTTTTTTTGAATTCCCGCAACGGTCCGGTGTATAAGGGGAACTACGTGAGAAATGTTCCCGAGTGATTTATAAAACATTATTTTTCAACAGCCGTGAAGTCTGACTCGAAGTGGCCTTTGAAAGAAAAACGTCGGGTAATAATAATGTAAAGTTTTGTGCGACTTACCCGTCTTTTTTTTTTTTGGTTATTGACGACGACGGCGTTCACGACGGTCTGCAGGGCGCGTAACAAATTACGCGAAACATTGTGGCGCGGAATTTTCACACACACACACACACGAACGCGCGCCGACGAATTTGAGGAATTCGTTCCGAAGGACCGGGGGGTCGCCGCGAACGGGACACTGCGAGGAATAGAGAAGAAGAAAGCAGAGAGAGAGAGAGAAAAAATAAGAAAAAGCAATGGAAACCCAAACGAAATACACACGTACACGCACGCCACTATACAGCGACTACGCGTACGTTCGGCGGCGGCAACGGTCACGCGGCGGCGGCGGCAGTTGTTTTGTCGTTGGTGGTGGTGGTGGTGGGAGGCCGGTGTGCGTACACACCGCCGTCGTACTACACACATGCCCGCCGCTCGCGCGCGCGCCTCCCCGTTCCCGCCACAGACAAAACTTGTTGAACCCAAAACGAAAAAAAAAAAACTGGTTGTCCGTGCGCGTCGAGAACGCTGTGGGCCCGTGTGTTCTCTCACGACGACGGCGGCGGCGGCGGCGTCGTTATTATTATTTTTTTCCTTCCTAAAACGTGGCGGCCACAAATAAAACAACACGCGCGTATACGTGGTGCAGAGCGGGAGCGGGAGCGGTAGAGACTCCTCTCTTTCTTCGTCGGTGATTTCCGCCGCTCACGGTGACGGCAGTCACGTCCGTCTTTTATTATTATTACAAGACGGGCGTACCGTCGGATAGATCCGTCCGCTGGGACGTATTATTATATTATTTAGGTATACGCCCGACACGCGCGTACGGTATAGGTACGCACGCAGCAGCACGAGCTCGGATACCGCGGCGTCTCAACGGGTTTTATTTTTTAATTTTTTTTTTCCCATCTACTTTTCCCGCCGCGCGTCGTCGCCGAGTCCCCGTGTCCTTGAGTTCCGCATCCTGGGAACCAATGGGTCGGCAGGTGTGTTCTCGTGTGTGTGTGTGAAACGTTATTTTTACCGCCGACGCGTATACTATATATTATATTATTATAGTCTCGTAGGGTGACGGCGCGACGTGCGGTGCGGCGGGGGTGGGGTGGGGGGGCGACGTGTCGACGATTACGCGTCTCGTCTCCGCCGGGTGGTACGTGCGTATACGAGGTACACACATATACATATACCGTATACAATATTATATTATTATGGTATGTACGCGCGTTGTATTATACAAATACAGTAGAACCTCGATAAACCTTGATAAGTCGAAATAAATGCCGTTCCCTTGCGAAAACCTCGGTTACTCGAAAGGAAAACTACGGATAACTCGAACATTCCGTGTTCCGAATATAGACAATTTATTATTGGTTCTTACAATTAGGTACATTTTAATTTTATTAAAAACCTAACTCAAAGTAATATCTTAAATTATTTTTTGTAAAATTGTAACACTAGGTATATACTTACACGTTTTATATCATATTTTTTAAAATAATCATTTACTGCAATTTATATAATGTTTGTAATAAAATAAATTTAAAAAACCCTTTAAGTCGAATTTTTTTTTCTTAAACCTCGATAACTCGAAAACCTTAGTAAGTCGAAAAAATATCACTTCCCTAGAATTTCGACTTATCGACGTTCCACTGTATTATATTATGCTAGCAATTATTGCCCCTATAGCGACATTATTGGCAAGAGGTTCAGGGGCGGCATAATTTTGTGGGTGTTTTTCTTTTTTTTTTTTATAAATTATACTAAATATTTGTTACGGTTTCTGTTTATGTACTACCACTTATAAAATATGCAATTCATAAGATATTGTATTTATTTACACATTTTTTTTTTTTTATTGAAATTTTAACCACGAGTTATTTATTTACAATGTGTATGTTGTTTAGAGTGATTTTAACGGTTTAATTCTCTATAGGTTTTTCACACATATAAAAATGTTGTCATATTGTTTTTTTTTTTTTTATTTAATTAACTTCTATATATGGTAATCTACTCTTCTGTAAGCCTCTTTTTCTCAACTGAATACTGTATAGGCTACGCGCCTGTTATAAAGTGTTATGAGTGAGTATTATAAAAGACTGCGATTCGAACTTCATCATGCCCTGCAGTAGGCCTATCATTTATCGGTTACTATTTAAGATCTAATTTAAAATTCAATTTTCAATGCAAGTATATAGGGTAGACACAAAGGAAGACATTTCAATGTTCTTCTAATCGAACAACTACTTAATATATATACATATATAGTTTTCTTGTACGTGTCAAAACGTTATATAGAAAGAATTAAGTGACCAAAAATAGTGTGTTGTTCATGCGTGCCGTGTGTTGAGCATACGTCATACGACCAATTTCAGTATTCTATAAAGTGTACAAAAAATAAAGAAACAATTATTGTACGCTATCAAAACACTACTTTTTTTTGGGGAGGGGGAGGGCGACAAATTTTATGTTGTCCCTGGCGACAATTTTTGTAAATACGGGCCAATGTACCGGCAATGGTCCAAATTAGAGGGGATGCCATCCCTCCATTTCTTTTAGTTAGCATATTTCATCCCCTTCCCCGCTTATTTTGTTTAAAATTATTCATATCATTTTTTTACAAATTAAGTGTTTAATATAAATATAACAATACGTAAGTTTAAAATAATTATATTATATAGGCGACGATTAAACGGTACCGATTTTTGGTATGAATGCAGGCATTCCGATGGGTTCCTTTGAACCACTTCAGTGGCGTCGGAAAAAGGGAGGGGGCAATTGCGTCTCCCAGACATAATTATAAGAGGGCAAAATTATACTTTTGCCTTCTCGGATAAAATAAAAAAATTAATTGATAAATATAACAAATAAGACTATTATATTAAACAATTTATTCCTTTAAACTTTAAAAGATTAAATAAATTTATATTTCATTAACAATATTATATGTTGTTCCAAAGACGTAGGTCGTGCCATCAATAAGATTAGTTATTATTGACATGTATATGTCTAATGGCTGGGGTCATTCTACAAATTTGTGCGACACCGAGAGCGTTACCGTGTTACCATAGCAACGGTCGCATAGCGACGGCGGTTGCATAGCAACGGTGTCGTTCATGACGTCATCATGGTAACACTATAGCTACTATATAGGTTACCTATAGCTCAGTCCTCGCCTCCCCGTACCTAGACATATACGTGTACCGATATACAGCGCCGTCTTAAGGCATGGGCCTGGAGGGCCCGGGCCCGGGGCCACCAAATTCTAAGGGCCCCCAATTTATTTACAAAATACCGTATATTAATTTTTTTTTTTTTACTTAGATATTTAAATAAATAAATAAATGTCGAATGATAAAAAAAAATATATTTAAATTTTAAAATATTAACATCTCGAAATTATTACGATAAAAAAATAGAGTAATAGAGATTCTAATAAAAATTGGCGATTTTAATTTTTATTGATAAAAAGTATACATTTCTAATAGCTAATGTAATAATGTGTTAAAACTGGAGAACTGGAAGAACAACATGGACTGAAGAAAGAAGAGAACAACACAGAGAAAGAATGAAAACTTATTGGTTCAATAGGAAACAAAGAGATGGAAATAGAAGATAAACTACTGTGTATTTATTAATTCCCGAGGTCCTTAGTTGGCCAAATTCGAAAAAAAAAAACAATGTGTTAAAATATCATCGTAATTTAAGTATTTAAAGGCCCCCAACCATTTTGGGCCCTTGGGCCTCGCATAACCTTAAGACGGCTCTGCCGATATATCTGCATGCAGTGTGGATACTCTTTCTTTACTTGTACATGTATCAGTCGTCAAGTACACACATTTTTGTTTATTTAATATGTGACGAGTATAATATATGTCCTATATGGCTATATAAGCTTATAAAGAAAAAAAAATGAATGAAGTATTATATTTTTCAGATACGTATATTTTTATGTTTAACTGGTTTCACACTTTCTTACAGATCTTATACAATTATTATACTTTTATATTTAAAACATATTGGTGATAGTTTTTATGTATTACATACTAAAAAAAAAAAAAAAAAAAAATACAAAAGCCTTAAAATATGTTTGCCCACCCAAGTGAAAAATAGTTCCTGCGCCACTGAACCACCCGTTCCAGAAAAAAATCATCGAGTCTATACGCCACTTTTATAATACATATATACGTACTGCGCAGCTCTTTGGCGGCAACATTTTTTTTCTTTTACAACGATTATTATTAGAGTATAGTTATATCAACCCCGTTTACTATAATATTCTTTTTCATACCACACGGTCATCATTAATCACACGCGTTTATTGTAAAACGTATTTTCGACTTTGGTGGCCTCTCCGGCGGCTGGTCTCTCATGCTATTTATAGCACAGCGACGGCGCGCACGACCGCGTTACTATAATGACGGGTGCTACGCGGTAATGGGGTGCTGCTGGCTGCAGTAGGACGAGGGAGTAGTTCTTCTGACGTGCCGCCGCGAACACAAAGAACATAAAGGTAGTTGCCGCGGATGCGTTGTTGTTGCGCGGTGCTGCAGTGGATGTCGCTTTTTTCACTCGAGTGAAGTTCTGTTCGGTGCCAGTGGCGTAAGCACGAATGTTATGTGGGAAGGGATAAAAAATTTAGCGTTGGGATAGCTCGTATAATTTATACATGTAATTTATATATTTATAAGGACCGTTCCAACATTGATATATCAAAGTTAAAGTACTCGTATTTTATATACTTTTATTATTTTCTTTAAGGGACCTGCGCCCAGTGGCGTATTTACGGAAAGGGGGGTCCAGGGGTACTGAACCCCCCCAGAACCAAAAAAAAAAAAAAAAAAAAATACTAAAGAGTAAAGATCATAGAGTAAGAATAATGTATAAAGATACTGAAATATATGCCGAGATAATATAGTTATACAAAATACAATACACGTTAACTACAAGTACAAAATTAGATACTATATATAGGAATAATATATATCTAACAATATAGCCCAGTGGCGCACCCAAGGGGAGGGGGCTAACGGGCTTAAGCCGCCCCCACCCCCAAATGGTTGACCTCTTAATATTTTTATAATTTTATTATGTATCGCTTTAATCGGATTTCTGTATATATATTAAATAAATCTTATTAATATCTAAAAATAATTTTATTAAGTCACCCCCAAAAAAAAAATCCTGGATGCGCCCTTGACATAGCCTATATAGGTAAACACCAATAATTCTTGAAACACTATCTGATCGCGAGAAATCAACAATCGACACACGCGGTTGCTCAAATTCCGTGAACACGACGTTTTAAATGGAGCGGGACTTTTTTTTTTTTTTTTTAGAAAAGACTTAACGGATTAATGTTATCAATTTACAACAAAAATTCTCTCTCGCCTCATGAAATTTCGGATGAATTTAGTAAAAAAAAAAAAAGACGATTAGATTTTGTGCTTTAAAATTGAAAATCTATTTTTTTTTTAAATAAAGTGTACTTATTTGTTAAAATTATCCAAAGGTATTTTTATTAAATATCTAATATCAATAAATCCTGTTGGAATTTTCAAAAAAAAAAAAAAATTTTGACCCCCTAGAAAAATGTTGAAAATACGCCACTGCCTGCGCCCGACCTGTATGGCTGTATTTTTTTTAAATACATAAGGATACGTTACTGGAAAAACTCTCACGCCTACCTCCTAGATTTATCCGATATCTCTGATTTTGTTATTGTTGGAAAAAGGAAGACTTCCGACTAGGCGCATTGGGCTTCGATTCTTAAAATTTTATTTCTAAAAGCTATAATAAAAGTTTGAATATGAACAATTTTTACAATATTTTTAACAAATTTTTTTTTTTTGTAGTTTTTCATTAGGGTAATCTAAAATCGAAGTCCGAAAATAACGAAATTTCTAATTTTCTTCGTTTTTTAGCTAATTTATTGAGTACTTTTACCTGCAGGAGACGAACCGAAGTTTTTCTTTAACCGAGTTAAAAGTCTTTTTATAATTGTAATTTTTATTGTATTTATTAGTAATCGAAAATTCAAACATTATAATTTTATGTACAAATATACATTTCACAAGAATTTTTTTTTTTTAAGTCGTTTATAGTCTCTGGTCATTCTTTATGGGCGTATTTACCTATTTACGTCTCGAATGTGTGTTTATAATGTTATAAAACATGTCGACAAATATAAACGTTCGGCGACGAAAATTCAAAATTAAAACTATATAACCGATACATATAAACTATAAGAAAAAATACGCGTTAATACAAGCCGACGTTAATCAAAAATAAGTCAAGTTAATTAAAATTTTTTTTACTTATTAGCTCGTTTAATGCCCAGCCTTGTACAGTTGTGCATGAATATAGAAATGACGTACTTACACAGGTATAGTGATGGGAAAGAAAGCGTTCAAATAAATAATATTGCGTTCGTTTCGTGTGAACTGGCCGACTGAACGCCTCCAATTTTCAAGAAATAAATTTGAACGCGAATTATTTTCTTATATTTCTTATGGAAAGAGAACGGTTTTTTTTTTTTTTTTGGTTCGTTTGTTCATTGAACGGGTTAATTTTCATATAGCTATAACTGATACGAGAAATAACTATAATCATTGATTAAATATATTGTATATTTAATCAATGCTATAATATACTACACGCTGGAGTCTAAGTTTAGTCTGACCAGTAGGAACTTACTGACTCTTTAACTGCCGTATATTTAATAGAGACATATAACTACTACGGAGAAGGAAACTTCTCCCCGTCTTAAAAAAAAAAAAAAATGAAATCTTATTTTTTAAAAAGAACAATGTATTACGAAAGAACTACAAACTATTCGTACGATGGCACGCGAACAATTAATTTATAATAATAATTTTAAGTATAGAATTAAACAATATAATATAATGATAATAAGTAATAATGGTCTGCTATCCTGTCATGTTGGGATTTAATATTGGGACCTAACCTAACCTAACCTAACCTTACCCGTGCCTTATGCCAGATATTTCAGAGTTCTGTTACCCTCTGTTCCTCGCTATCCTTGATTTCATAGTCTATTGCACATCAGTAGAAACGTTATTGCTTCTTATTGCAGACTTCGCTTTGGGCATAATTGCCTTCCGGCACATGCCTTTAAATTAAATCTTAATAACTGTCCTGGCTGTATTCTTCCTTATTGTGATAATGAATGGTGTGATGCGCTACACCTTTTACTCAACTGTCCTTTTTTGACCGCAAGCGGACTACAACCGTCCAATTTATGTGTATCTCTTAACGTTCCCTTCTCTGAGTTAGGCCTTTCATCTTCTATATGCTCAATCGTCATTAAAGCTATCATCAATTTTATCACCTTTGCAGGCTTGCGCATTTGAAAAACTTTGGTTTTGCCAGTTATGTATTCAATTATATTTTTGTTACTTTTTGTTATACGATGTCATATACGTGTATATAAAACTAATATTAAGTACCTATTATTATTAAGTAACTATTTTCCGTTATATTTTAAAATTTAATTTTTGAGTTGTTATAGCTACCGGCTAATAACTATTAATAGAAAAAAAAAATTAACAATCGTTACAAAGATCTTTAAAAAAAATGTTTCTTTGCTATCTGGGAAATTATCACTTATTTAAGCAACGTAGACAACAAACGAAAAAATATCGCAATGAATTATAAATAATAATCTCTATAGATTTCTCATCCATCCGATGTATATATAGCTTCAGGGGTCGAATTGAAGACGTCCTCAAGCTATCCTATTTTAATTTTCTCTTGAAACTGCAGCGTCGTATTAATATACAAGGTGTCTGACATTTCCCATTCTTCTTCCCAGCTATATAGGTATTGCGACATTGTAATTTCCCACGGGGGTTTGCGTGATTTGATATACGCGTCTCTATATGGGCCCCACAGCTGAATTTGAAGTAGGTATATAATATGATCGCATGGTGCGGGTCGGTAAATCTTATTATGTTATCCATTTATATAGAGAAAAGAATTTTTTTTTTTTTTTTGCGACGGAGCTGCGGTTGATATAAATTCGTTTGCAATCGCGGTGTAAGGGAAATAATATTATTTATAAACGCGCGTCATCACAAAAAAATAATATTCGGTCGGCGTATTTCTTGTAAAACCTTATGGGCGATAACCCCTTCACTGTGCCTCTGTGCAACGCTACAATCTGTCGTCGAAAAGTTTATGTCTAAAGGTTTTTGTGATTAATTTGCATATAATATACAAATATACAGCGTTTGCGAAAATCGCGCTGCATATTTTTTTACAGTCTATACATAATATAACGATTATATAAGCGTTAAGAAGTTTTTGGGGGATTCGAATCCCCTCCGTTGATAAACACCCAATGGAAGAATATTACACTTTTAACTAGACAAAAAAAAAAAACCGGATTTTTTTCTACTAATTTTACGAATTATAATAGGTATTAAAAATTATAAATTTAATCGCAAATTTATTATTATTATTATTAGTAGGTAGTAGTATTAAATACACGTTGTATTATATTTTTTTGTGTATTGAACGGTCAGCTCGAAAATAATTTCGCACGTTAATGTTATACGTGCTATACACGAGCTGTATACTTGACATTAATTGCGTGTAGGACATACCTAAGGTTTAAGGAACACGCAATACGGGCGAAGAGCAGAGAATATTTTAAATAATTTTTATTGGGCGACACTTCGGTCGGATTTTCTACCACGGAAAACTTTAGAGGGGAATGCAATCCTTTTGTCAACTCATTTCGCTTATAATTTTTTCCCTGAACCATACGAATTATGCGTTGCACCGGGAGAAACACGGCGAATGAAGGCCACTATTCAATATTTAAATATTCCATTATCGATTTTATTAATATCAAAATAATATTAGAACAAACTATATATCTGTTAGCAGTGGTATTTTTTAATAACGTCAAAATTACATGTTTGATTCATTCGAAAAAAAATTCTGTATGCATTCTCGACTCTTGTACACGGTTCTGGGTCCGGAATTTCATTCACGTCATTCGAATAATAATGGAAGTTAGCGAAAATCGGGTTAAATTATTGGGGGTCTAATTCGCTATAAGACAATACACTAAATTGCCATTGAAAAAATTTTTTTCTCGCTTCGCTCAATATGTGTCTACATATAAATACATTTTAATATAATAATAATTTTTCAAACCATTTTTAAAGGGCTAACTAAACTTTTAGGGGGCGAAGTCCTCCAAGCCCACCATTTTCTACTAATGAACTAAACTACACTAGAGATATACATGTGAGAAGGGGTTTGATATTTTCAATCGCCCCCCCCTAAAAGTTTCGTCAAAACCGCCACTGCACTCACCATTGGGTGGTATCAAATCATCTAACCTGTGCTATGGCCAAGAGCGTCTTGCTACAGGATTAACCGACCCTTCAGCAGAATACTTATACATGGGCGGGCGTCATTGTTAAGTCAATAAAAACAGGTTAAATTTACTTTTACCGTGTTGTTAAACTTTTTGTAACTGGAAAAATTTTTTAAACACAATATATACATAAATTTTATAATAAATAGTTGATGATGCACGATATTTTCAATATATTCTTATTCCAAGACACTCATGACTCATACTTTCATTAGGTATAATTGAACTTTTGAATCATTCCCGTTATATACGCTTACGTTTCTAATACGTGACATATTACTGCAGCCGATGTCGTTCGATGTCTTGTTTTTACTTAGATCGAATTTCGCATCAAAAATACGTTTATATTTGTACTACATAAAAAAAAATAAAAGAAAAGATGGTTACTGCGGTTAAATATCATAATATGACCTACTTATGTAATTTTTCATATGCTTATTGCAGTTATATCACAAATTACACATATAATAATACAATAGGTACTTACCTACACGTGTAGTACACAATATTATTATTATTTCGACGACGCGCGCGTATTGTCTAAAAAAAAATGTTGTACAGCGATTCTCATAACCTATTAGTTCATTTTGAATTGTACATCAGTAGCTGTATCCTCTGCATTACATATACAAATAAATTAGTATAATAATTCGTTAGAAAACAACAAACTTTATATAATATGCGCTTTAATTAGCCGTGTAATCCGTTTCGTTTTGTAATTTATCCGCAGTAAAATAATAAAATAATTTTTCGATAATATACAAATGATTGTGGACAATATTAAGATTTATAAACATCACGATTTGTATTACGTTTTTTCTAATATTCCTGTATGCGAGAAACTGCTTAATATTGTTAAGGTATTAGGATTTATGCACAATAAAAATTAGATTAAACACACAGTAGTCAATAATAATTATGGAATTCAAAACACTTTATTTAAAAAAATAACTAAATAATACCACAATATCAAAAAAAATATTTATTCTGTTGGATACTAATTCCTAATGTAATATTCGACATCTTATGAAAACATAAATTGAATCATTTATGATATTTTATCTACTTTCTAATAAGTCTACAGTACGTTTGACTGATTGCACAAAATCAGTTTATAATATGACGTGGTATTTAGCAAAGTCCCTCATTGGCTGTGGACATAATCTGGTAACTCTAGAAATATTTTTCGAAATACAGAATTGTAGTACTCAAGGAGTATTCAAAAAATACAATATTAAATTGTAATATGATTTATAATTAAATATAATTATTGAAAATTAAATTCAAACCCGGAGTCATTATGAGAAATGTTTTCAATTGAATACATTTTTCATTTTATTCCTATTATTTTGAATAATTTTCTAAACCATGCGAAATATCGCATGGAAAAATACAATGCATACATATATGGATAATATTACTGAAAATGGTATTCCTCAATAATGATATTAGTTTTTACATTAATACATTCAAAACAGTGTATCTAAATGCTTAGCGATTGATTTTTCAAAGAAATGATTAAGGTTTGCGAATACGAGCCAGTGTTATGATTATAAAACAATTTTGACAACTCGAACATTTATTTTTAAGGCACAAATAGCTTTTTCAACTACACATGTAAAACTTGTTTAACTGGTTTTAAAATAAGGTCTGTTTCAAATAATTAATCGGCAAACTGTAGTAACTTTAAAAACATATAAATGGTAAGGTAACTGCACTATACTAATCGTTCTACACAGGTTAATACAGTTATATTATAGATACCTATTTACAAATATAGATTGTTGTCTATAAAACAATGATTTATTTTTAAATCGAAAAACTGTTCACTTACCTATAACTGAATAAATTGAAAGTAAAAAAAAAAAAATATTATAGTGTGTGTGTGTGTGGGTCAACTGTCAACATTAACCACTGACGTTAAACAAGAGTCATACATTTAAATACCAATTAATAATAATACAGTAGTCAAAAAATATTAATTAATGGTGTATAATTAGAAATAAAAATAAATCACAGTGTAATATTATAAACTATTTTTAAATAGAATAATTTAAAAAAATACAATTTTCAATTTGTGACAAACTTTTATCATAAATGTAATAATACTATAAATACTGACATATTGAATTAATTACACGGTTTTTATGAAAAATATAATAAATATATATATATATATATATATATATATATATATTTATATCACGAAGAAAAAATAATATCTTTTCGGTAAGAAAATATTGTTTCTATTTGGTGGCAAAAACCACGAATACAATTTCTTTCTGTACATTTCGTAACGAAACTATAAACCCACATAATTTTTAAAATAATAATAATAATTAAGCTCAGCAGTAACGGTAGGATATAGATAAATATTAGACTAATTATGAAAGTTAAAATAAAATACCCTGGCTTTATCATTACAGACTTTTCGTTACAAATTCTAAGTGACTGATTTATAGTTGTCTGTAAATCGGATTCATGTTGTAAATCTGAAAATTTAATTAACATCAGTATTTGTCAATGAATATTGAAAGGGTTTTTTTTCTTTTTTTACCTTGATCCAATTTAATGTCTCTGTCAAAACTGAATTTGTCAACTGATATCTCAAATACTGCTTCAATTGGTTCGTGATCTGAATAACTATAAGTCTCGCCAGGAACACGCGATGGCAAAGAATGCCTATGTTCCTTAACGATTACCTAAACGTTTCACATAAATTATAATTTACAAGTCTGAATTATATTTAGTCATTTTCAAATTGAAAACTTTTTACAATAAATACTAATATTTGAACACACCAAATAATTGTTATTAACACACTTTGATAGGACAAACACTCTTTATGTGATGTACATTATAAAATAAATGTTAATATTACTCAAATAACAAGTACATTAAAGGTTAATAGATTATTACACATTTTTGAATACTCACTAAATTCTTTTTATTATATTTGTACAGTATATAATCCAAACGAGTCGTTGTGTCTTTCGGGTTGTAGTAAGAATTTTGCGGACGATTAAAAGTGTTTTGTACACTATTTGTTAAACACTGAAAACAATTTATATATATAATTATTATATGAATTACATTTAAAGTTTAAAAGAATTACCGTCGAATAACAATCCTTCATATTCGCACCCAGACTTATTAACTTGTAACAAATGTTATTAGGATCGGAATTGAGATCACCAGCTAATACTGCCAAATCAGAACCGGCCGATGTAACACGTATGAAATTTGTTGTTTCAAAAGCTTGAACGACTCTATGTTTTAAATATTTATCATTCAAATCGTCGTAACAAGCGTGTAACTAAAAATTATGTACATTAAATATTATTTTCTTATTGAACAGAAATGTTCTAAAAATATGTGCTTACATGTGTGGTGTATACATCAACAATAAATCCGTGTACATTAATGCGGCACAGTCCAATGCCTTTGCCACCGAACCAATCTCCATGTGTTATCATATGTAAATAACCGTTCAACAGGAACGGATGATAATGGATGTCAATTATCGGATAGCGAGACATGATGCACATTCCTGAGCCCAGCATTCCGCTTAAAAGATATCAAATAATATTAAAATAAAAATCATACTAATAATAACGATTATGTGCTAAGGAAATGTAAGCCAGAAGTATCGATATTTAAAAAAGAGATAATAACTATATTACACAATTATATACATATATAACTGGTAACTCGTACAATTTCCTTTCATTTTTACTTCATATTATTAACAGTGTGAGAAATTGTAAGATTACAATATTTGTATAGATTCGACAGAACGTTCAATTATTACTTGTAAGATTTACACTACGTATATTATTAAAATAATTTTAGCATTACACGTAACATACCTATGGAAATAATGTATGTATTTAAATATTTCACGGCAAGACCGTTTTAAATATGTATAATCGACTTCGCACCATAACTCCTGTAGACACACGACATCGTATTCGCTGTTTAATAAACTGTCGGCCAATGCTTTCACTCGTGCGGAACGATCTTTAGACATGTAAAACAAACCCCTGAAATAGTTTTTTTTTTTTTTAAAGATAATCATACAAAACGCGTTATACACAATCGAGTATATTAATTTATAGTACCATATATTTAAGGTGAATACGCTCAATTTCATTATGTTCAACTGTAAATGTTGGCGATATAATTTTTCGGTCAAAAATACAAACTTTTTAACTTTAATAAAAAACAGAAATACACTTTTTCGTTTTTGTTTTACTTAAAAGTGTATTTTTTTCGTGCAAACCGGACGAAACCACACTCGAACGAAATCACGATTTAGATTTACCGTGTGTATTTGTGTAAAACTCGGATCACATTTTACGTATATAAACGTGTTATAAACGATTGTAATATTTTTGTAGGCACGTTCATGACTAAATAAACTAAATATATATATATATATATAAATAAGTTTATTTAGTCATGGACACGTTCGCGCTACACATCAGCACGTGTAAATGACATCACGTCGTTAACTCGCCAATTATGAGATAAGGATGCGAAACGCGTTATCACAATATTATTATTCGTAGCGTAAACCTTTTTTTTCCTCTTTTTATCAGCGTTTTAATGACCACGGGAAACGGATTGAATTTTAGCCTCTAATCATGGCGCCGTATTTCGAATATTACTTATGTTAACCGTAGACCCAGTGGCGTAATTATAAATTTTTGGGGGCAGTAATCAAGTTTTGGCCCTTCATCTATTTTATGCCAACCAAAACTCATCATTCATTTTCTTTTTTTTTACGTACAAACTGTATTTACGAAGGCCTTGCCACCCCATAATTACGCAACTGCGTAGATCTTGCACCAGGTTAGTATGTTCCACGCCACCGCGGCCTTAGAAAATCTTCCAAGGCCGTTCTTTACTGTAGTGTATCCGTAGCCCAGAGTCTACGAGTATTTCTTGTACTGTTGTATTTCTATACATATACATCTTTTGGAAGATTATTTTTGAACAGAACGAAACAACGGTTTTGATCTCTATTCGGTGTATAAAGCACGGGCATGGGTAAAATATTATATCATTAAATATTGCCTACAGTCGCGCACCTATGATGCAAAATAAACGAGAGATTTCCACAGAATAAACGAAAATTTCATCTATTCTGTACATAGAAAAGGTAAATAGATTCTACACTCCGCGCCCACACTAATAGCAGAGAAGTCTGTGGATATTATCAGAGAACATATATATTATCATCATATATTATCACCGACATACTAATATACAGTGCTACAATTTGAAAAATATATTTTACTGTACGTATATATGGCTACACTGTGCATAGCCAATAGCTTTCACGCGTTACGCTGGCGCACTCTTTTAACATTTTTTTTTTCCATAATTTCCTAGAATTCAACAATGTTAATTGTATTTAAAATTTGCAATAACAAACAGTAAGCAAAACCGAGAACATCTTCAACAAATAAATATTTTTGTTAGTTTTAATATAATATACCATATAATATACATAATAAGTATCCATGCATTGTTGATGTTTACTCGACATTTCAGACCACCAGTTACAGGAACAATTTTTGGGAGCGCAGTACTGCGCGACATTTCTGTATCCAACGATAAAATCCATGAAAGAAGCTTCAAGAAATTCGTAAATATTTTGTTTTCACAAAACTAAAGAAAAAAGGTCACCCCAAATTGTTAGTTGAATTAAAAAAAAAAAACACTCCAACAATAAAATTTAAATCAAGTTCTTTTTTATTAAAGAGTAATGTTTAAATTTTATAGTTCATTTCGTTGATACTTGCACCGAAAACAATAAAATGTCGGTTTTCGTGTCCAAATTCAGAATCACATTTCGTGTTTGTACAGAAATAATAATAATACATAATGTATTCTTTGCAGTACATTACTATTACAGGAAACGCAAAAAAAAACAACTTTTTGAATAAATCTGGAAAAATTTAATTCGTTCCCATAAAATATTAACAATATCCTATATCGATTCATGTAAATATATTAAAATATTTAACAAATTAACAATACAATAGGATTTCAATGAAAAGAAAACACAATTCAAACACCTATAATAAACCAATCGCTTCACACTCGAACACTACATACATTTCTGTACATATCCATTTAATAATTTACTTCTCGTTATTGCATTTAATAATAGTAATTAATATAGTAATATTACAATTTATAATAATAATAACTTCCGCTCGACTAACACCGATGACATTGTTTTCATTGTTTATGATCAAATGGCAAAGAAATACGAGTACATCTTTCCCGTTAATATTAAGGTCGTATTAAATGAAATAAAACATATATCATATAAGTTTTCGGTCTTAATAAAAAAAGATCTTTCACGTTTTTATAGTGGTATTGGCATAGATTAAATATACTATGTATTATACGATATATTTAATCTATCGTATTTGTCAGTCGAGTGGAAAATTTCAGTTGAAATTTTAAGTTCTTAAATCTATGTGATTATAATGATTATCTGTGGAATAATGGAAGGGAATTTTAGATTGAGCGAACTCAAAATGCATGTAGAATGTATCATTTAAATGTCGTATATTATCAATGAGCTCCCATTGAAGGAGGCGGTGGTGACGGTGGATCCTGAAAAAAAAAAAAAGAAACCAATAAAATAATATAATATTATTAGTATTGATTTAATTCGTACATCTGATCCACTATTGTCAGATCCGCCGCGTGTTAACTTTTTTATAGTTTCCTCTCCGTTACGAGCCCGATTAGGACGCATATAGTACAAAACCAGAGCGACTACAACCCAAATTCCAGTCAACAAGATAAAATTTGTGTCTTCACCGTTTGTTGCCAATGGTCCATCCAATCTTTGCACTATAAAAATTAATTACTTTGCATCAATAAACGCTATTAAATTATAAGCGTATACAAAAATAAAGAAAATTATTTTTTTATTTTCTTTATTAAAACACATTATTTTATACTTATAATTTTGTGTATTTACTAGGAAAATATTAAGATGAAAAAGCAAAAAAAAAAAAAATTAATAAATAATCAATGATAGCACACTAAAAGTATTCACATTATTAACAATAACGTGATTAATTGTTATTAAACTGTATGCAAATATAAAGTTAATATATATATATATATAAATAAAAATATTTAAAAAAAATAATATATGTATACGTTATAATAATAAAATTATTAAAATTTTCAGTGCATCACTGTTGTTCACTTAAATAATTAAATTTACCTGGTTCCAAGCAATCAATATCTGTGCATGCTGACTGTGTCTGGCGCAGCTACAACAAATATTTTTTACGACTTATACATAGTCAGGGAAGTTGTTATATGCACTCAATTACATTCAAACGTTGTAGTATATTGGAATATTTCATTAAAAAAAAAAAGACGATATTAAGAAGAATATTGTTGTACTATCGCAGACGAACGGAAAAAAATCGATGCGCTCAGTCTCGAAATATCGTCGTTATTACTGTACAAGTGCCTCCTACTCTTGAAAAAGGACGACGACCTGTTTGTTATTATTCGAAATCGAACAATAGTCACGAGTGAAACGTTCGAATTATTTACCGATTATACAGAGGTCCAATATCATTAAGGAAATAATAGCTCACGCGTAATAATTGAAATGTGCGGTATCACGAATACCGGGCGAACCGTGTCGGTGTATTGATCAAATCAAATATACTACCCATACTCGGTTTAGTAATTTTAAATACAGGTAGTGCAACGTTAATAAAAATGAATCAATAACCGCGAAGTCCTTTTTTTTTTTTACGGTAAAAGAAAACGCTCGTTTTTTTCACACGCACACACACAATACGTTATTATTTTTGTGAAACAAAAAAAAAAAATACGTTTCTTACCAACGACAGCAGTCGCTGCATGGACAGCTCGTGATTCCAAAAACATTCGCACGGGTCGTCGCTCATGTTAAAAACGGCAACGGCTTCGAAAACGATCTAGAAAAACAAAAAGGTATAAATCGCGGGGCCACGTCGAACGTGCCCCCCCAACACGCGGGGGGGCAGGAGGTACGTTACAAAACGCGGCCTGCGTCTATGACGGATACGAGTGGTAGCAGCAGCAACGGCCACGTACGTACCCACCCAGGCACGTACACAAAATAAAATTTCGGGGGGGGGGGAGGTTTACAAAATATAGCAATACAAATTGTACAGCAACATAATAAAACAATTTCTACCTCCTTACTCATTATTTTTTAATGTGACAAGAAATTATTTCGGGGGGGGGGAGGGTTTGAACCCCAAAACCACCCCCCTGTATACGTGCCTGTACCCACCGTATAAAGACAGTGTTGACGACGACGTTGACGTTGACGAACGGTAAAAACGACGGGACGACGCGGAATTGATTCGTAACGATTCGGCGGCGGACGACGACGAGCACACGAAAAACGGAGCCGGGGGAAAAAACGAATCTCCGTACCGCCGCGACTTTCGAGAACTCGCGGGCCGACGATTTGTACAGTAGCAGAACAAAAACAATAACAAAATATTATTCGCTGCTGCTGAAATCCGCCGCCGTCGTCGTCGTCCACAGTTGCGACACGACGATGATAACCGATCGTATTATTTTGTTATCACAGCGCGGACAAAAAAAAAAATAGAAAATCCTAACAGCTGATAAAACATTGAAGTCTGCCGAGCGAGTCGTTGTTTTTTTTGTGTGTGTGTGTGTATTTATTCTGAACAAATAATACCGGAGCGCGGAAAACACAAAAAAACGGATTACGTGTACGACGTTCGTTGGCGGCCCGTCGTCATCGTCCAACGACGGTCGACGGTGCGATTATACCAACCGAAATGATAAAATGATATTTGTGCCGCGGAAACGCGAGCGAGTGCCAGCTCGTACGCGTTTCACTTCTGTCCGGACGGCGGCGTCGAGCCGAACGGCCGTAACAGTGGTTCCCAACCGGTGGGAATTCTCCCCCAGTGGGGAATATAGCGATGATGAAATAACGAAAATATTGTTGTTGAAATAACTATGCCATTTTACATAAAAAAAAAAAAAAAGCCAATGTTACGTGTAATATATACCTACATAAAATTTATTTGTAAGGCTCACTACTAAACAAAAAAAAAAAAAACAATTCACCTAAATTCTAATTTAAAGGGGGGCGTAGAATAAATAAGGTTGGGAACTACTGGGCTATAATAACCGCGTATACAGTAAAAACGGATAATATGTTTTTTAATCGGCCGTTTTACATCACGCAGAAGTCGAGATTTTTTTTTTTTTTATCCGCCTCATAAAATTGCCCCCTCGTAGGTATATAGAAATCGTTGAGAATAAAAAAAAATTCGCTTCGTCCACGACATTCGAATCGATTTCGTTATTTGTTCGAACGATTTAAATTTTCGAGTATATATTACATGTATTTTTTTTTTCTCGAAAAAATAAATAGTAATATTTATTTTTATATATATATTTTCACGGTCGTAATTTACCTGTTATTATTAGTATGCGTGTATATTATAGTACAATGTAATATAATTAACGTGTATTTTGTTTTTTTTTTTTTTCAATTCGTGCGCACTTGTAAATTGCGTGTACCTATGTAATAACGCGCGCAAAAAAAAAAAAAAATTATCCCAATTGGACTGGTGGTGGATCACACAATAATAATATAATATATATATCGCGTATATCGAGGACAATTTTTTTTTTTTTGAAACGTTTAAAAAAAATTGAAATCTATATAGAAAAAATAGTATAGGTACGTTTACTCAGTGGCGCCCAAAGGGGGGTCAAGGTGGTTCAACTGAACCAGGTAAATTAGGGGGTGGTGCCGCCTTCCTCGTGATTTGTGTGTCCTAAATAATGATTTTTATACGTCATATAATTTGAATATTATCAAATTATAATAGATAGTAATTGATTTATTCGAAATAAATAAGGATTGAATGTTGAAAACGAGTGGGTGGGCGGGTGAGTAGTGTTTTTTAACTATTTGAACCACATATTTCAAAAGAGATGGGCGCCACTGCGCGCCTGCTCGTATATCATATACACAAAAAGTATATAACCGTGTTACGTTTTAAAACAATACCTATATAAACATTGCGTTTGAATTTGTTTGGATTTTATCGTTGAAATAAGTGATACGAATAAATTATATGCAAGTCTCTTATAAAAAAAAAAAAAAAAAATCTGTTCTTTCGAATATATTATATAAATAAAATAGTTTCTACACGGGACATATATTGCTATTAAAAACATAATACGCGCGGTTTAAATGAGAAATTCGTGTTTTTCGTAGTATTTTATACGTTCGAAGGTATAGACTGTTTCAGGAATCCGAATACGTGGATTTTATTACGTGTACAATAATTATATGTGTTCAACAATATGTTCGGTGAAGTATATATGTATATATGTTTTACCATTTTTTTATAAAACTTATATATATATAATACACACTTTAAATTATATAAATTAAAATTATTTAAAATATATTATAATATATAGGTATAACGTGCAAATAAGCGGGGACACATTAATTTTTATACTGTAATATAATAATATCGTGCGAAATGTAACGGAGCTGCTGGGGCAATATAAATACGCGAATACGTTATTTCTATTATTTTTCTTCTCCTGTATATAGCAGTAAATCGCTGCAGCCTCGCGTGTATACCAAAATACTCAAATATAATATGACTTACAATATATTTATACAGTGCAGAGATATATAAGCGAAAATAATTCAATTACTAGATTTTGTTCTATATTATTTAGACGCGCGTTATGTTAAAAAAAAAAAAAACGTCGCGTGTATATATATATATATAGGATATACGCGGATCGTGCAGTGTAAAACGAAATGCTAGTAACATTACTGCAGCGTCATTATTGTATTATAATAATATGAATTATTATTTTTCGTAAATTTTAAAACGACTGTACTATATATAATATTATATGTAATTTAATATAATTTACTGTTTTGTCTATACCGTCTCTCTATGTATATAATAGAGTATATTAGTTAATATAACTATATAATCAGTGGCGTATTTACGGGGGGGGGTCCAGGGGTACTGGACCCCCCAGATCCAAAAAAAAAAGATTATCCAAAGGTATTTTTTATTAAATACCTTATATCAATATATCCTGCTGACATTTTCAAAAAAAAAATTTGGACCCCCAGAAAAAAGTTGCAAATACGCCACTGTATATAATAATATAAAAAATGAATTTAAATTATATGTATAATATACTATATTATTATTATTATTATATAATAATTATAAGAATTAAAATATCGTAATTACTGCGTATTACGATAAAAATGCGAAAAAAAAAGAATACACGTATAATTACCTTTAAAACGAGAAAAAGTCGGACACGGGACGCGGCGTTCGAGCGGTGCAATCGGAAAATGTCTGAAAACTGAACGGGACACACGGCAATGAAATTCTCACTGCGACGCATATGTTCCAATAAATTGTTTTGTATACGTGTAATTTTTGTTGTTGAACAGCACAAAGAACAGATGAACAAAAAAAAAATTAAATACAGCTTTTCTGCCTTAAAAAACGTTACCGGGGAACAGCACGCAAGCGCCGAAGGCGATTTGCACGGTCCCGATTGGTTGACGTTACGCGAAAATGCCACAAAACCGCCAACAACGCGGTTTTGTCGGATCGCGCGCCTTATTTAATCTTCACACGCGTACGGCGACCAATCTACGCGGGTGTGCTGATGCTTCGCGAACGGGTATCCAACGAGCCGAAAGGCACCAGGTGAATATTATTCGTATTATTCTTTATTATTATTTATATTATTTATTTATTTAATATTATTGTTATTATTCGTATTATTATTATTATTATTATTATTATTATTATTATTATTATTATTATTATTATTATTATTATTATTATTATTATTATTATTATTATTATTATTATTATTATTATTATTATTATTATTATTATTATTATTATTATTATTATTATTATTATTATTATTATTCGTATTATAAGTATGATTACATATTATTATACTTCTTAAATAGGTACATATAAAATAACGCGTCGACACCTGTACGGTTTATAATATAAGTACAAATAAATATTATTCGATTAAAAATTTTTTTTTGTTCTAAACGGACAATGATATATTTTTTTTCGGGAAACAATAACTCTACGGTCTAGACGCGTTTTTCAATTTTTCAAAAATCACAATCAATTTCGCGAGAATATAACATTTAAATATTTTAAGACGAAAATTGTATATATATAATATATATATGCGCGCGATCGTTTTGTTCGCTAGAAATAATACGCATGTAGTTTGTTGATTCGTTTTTAATTTTCAAAGTACGTTCGAATATTACGTTTGGAAAACCGTTTATAGTATAATATTATGTACGATTAATTAATATTGAACCGAATATAAAAAAAAATTAGAGTAATAATTTGTAAAAAGTATCTTATACAATTTTTATATTCGTTTTATTATTATTATTATTATTATTATTATTATTATTATTATTACTAATACTAATAATATATACGCGGTAAATAAAATGTATTTATTTTTATTCCGAATAAATTAAAAAAAAATATATTCATTTTTTTATGTTAAAAATTATAATATGTTATACAAAAATATAGTGTGCGATTTGCAGTTTGCGCGCTTCATATTTTGCCTTTGTTTCGCGTGTGCAATTTATATATATGTATAGGCAACTAATATTAATTATATTCGTATATTTCCGTGTATATAAACTGCAGATTTGAAAAGTCAATCAAAAACAATTTTAAATAAAAATCTCGTACGCATTGTTTAATAGGTACGGTTATTAATGTTATTATTATTATTATATATAAGTTTTCGGAATAGGCATTTTAGTCAAAATCGCGAACTCGCGTGCGAATACATTATAATATGTTCAACTGCAGTATTAAAAACGAGTGGTTGAGGCGCGTGCAGTCTGTCAGATTATTATTTCTATAATTCGATTAAAAATTCATTAATTTAACTCGCACTGCAAGGTCGAATATATTACTAATAAAGTTTTCATTAAATTTCGTTGAAAATTGTATAATATCAAATATTAATCGATCTATAAGGCGAATAGACTAGCCATATAAATAAATTAATATATATATATATATATATATATATATATATAGAGAGAGAGAGAGATTCGTTAATAAAATAATTTTGATTTCCTTTTTTTTAAATATCGAGATTAGAAAAAAAAACGTTCTTTTATTAATATATATTTAGGAAACGTTTTATTATGAGTAAATATTTATAAATCTATTGTGTATCACAATAATTATTATAAATTGTAACTCTATGTAATGTATATAATACGGCTTTTGCTCAGATTAGCCTTCTGACCCATTCGATTCTGTATATTATATAATATACGCCTTCGCAAAAATATACAGTTTAATTCGCAAAACTTATTTATTACTTCCTTATTTTGCGTACTCAGAACTCAGAACTCATATACTCTAAACACGCAAAATAATAAAAAATGTATACATTTTTTATTTACGAATATTAATTTATAATTTATATTTGTTTGTATTTCTTTAATAAATCTGTTTTATCTTTTATTTATTTATTATTTTTATTACTAATTTTGTTTTATTATTTTATTAGAAAATAATAAATAAGGTTCATAATTAAACTGTATATTTTTGCAAAAGCGTATATATTTATATATATATATATATATATATATATATATATATATATATATATATATATATATAGAATCGAATGGCTCAGAAAGGCTAATCTGAGCAAAATTACATTACATAGTACTACAATTTATAATAAATATTGTGATACACAATAGACGCGTAAATACATATTTATATATATATAATAAAACGTTTTCTAAATGTATACTAATAAAAGAATATTATATATCATATATATATATATATGATATTTTTTTTATATATATTATTTTTTTGTAATCTCGACCAGTGGCGGCGTTAGGCGTGGGCGACGTAGGCAAACGCCCACGGCCTCGCGGTCCGAGGGGCCTCGCGCAATCACGAGGACACGAGTAAAATTTTTACTGTAAACGTAACCACTTGGGGGCCCCCACCAGCCGTAATAAAATTGCAATTATTCTAATATTGTAGCAGAAAAAATTATTTTGAAGAAAACTTTTTGAAAATAATAAAAAATAATTTTTTTATAATTATTCTTAATTTAATGTCTCCCCCTGAAGTATTCACGCGTTTGTATTTTCAAATTCGTACAAAATCGCGGTGTCGGTAACGGGCATTGAATAATTCCAGAAATTATTTTTATATCGTACTTATACGCTAAAATAGCACCCGCAGGCAGTTACCCGGACGTTGTATGTTTGATATTAATTTATTGTACTTCTATATTATTATCGTTATCGTATATTATTATTATGTTTTATGTTTGTCAATTTTCATTTATTTGGCAATTGATCGTCGGTGTGTGTTGTGGTGGTTAAAACACTACAATTTTTTTTCCGGGTTTACCTTTAAGTAAGTACAATTAATAATAAATTTGCTTTTACTCTATGATTTTTTTCATTAGTTTACACTATTATTTCTATTTATTACCTATAATTGTTAATTACCTCTAATATAGGTACGATGATCATAAATATTATATATTAAAATTTATAAAATAAAAAATTTAAATAATTTTAAAAATGTCCCATGATCATGTGTGTACGATAATCAATTCTACCTATTAAAACGAGTCTATAAAAATATTTGTTATTAATTATTATTATTATTTATTTATTAATTATAATAACTTAATGTTTTTAGTAAAAAATCAATAAAATTGATTAAAATTCAAGGATGATAAAAATAAGTACATTTAGATGTACTAGCACAATAATTATAATTTAGAATAACAGCACGTAGATCAAAAAACAAGTTATGTCTTATAAAAATAATTAGGTTTGGTCACCATACCTATATATATAGGTATTTAATTAAAAAACGTATAGCCTTATAGGTAATAACTAATAAGTATAAAATAAACAATAATTGTATACAGTCATACAGATGTATTACAATACGTGACGTAGCTTACAGGTAACAGTGTTTTTAGATCCTATAAATTTCACATAATATATTAGGAAGGTGTTCATAACTATTTAATTGGTTTATTAATATAGTCTATTTAATATCTAAATGCCTACTACGTTGTAATTATATTATATTGTCAAAATATCACTAAACATTTATGATTTGATAACAACAATTGTGTAATGAATCGTTTTTAAAAATTGGTCATTTTTTTTGTTGTCGTTATTTGTATGAGATAAAAAAAAGTCTTATATTAGTCACATTGTAAAGAACAATCGAGAATTAAATAACCGATCAACTATCGAATTTTACTATCATATACTTTGTGTCCTACAGCTTTTCTAAGTTAAAATTAATAAAAAATTATTTAAGAAACGCAATGGGCCAGGAAAGACTTTCAGCTTTGGCGTTACTGTCAATTGAAGCAAAAATTGCAGCTAAGCTGAATTATAAAAAATTAATAATAGAGTTTAGTAGAACAGAAAGTAAAAAATTTCTTTTCCTTTCTTAATATAAACTTTTAGTTATTATGAGAATTCTTTTTTAATATAATGTTCATTATCATGTGTTACTATTTTTTTTTAAATAAAATAATTAACATTTTGTGAGTTAAAAAATACATAAAATGTTTCATTACGTCATCAGGGCATTCCAGAAGGGGCCTCGCAAAATTAATCTCGCCCACATAAAATTTAGGTCTTGCACCGCCGCTGATCTCGACATTTAAAATGAAGAGATAAAAGAAATAAAAATTATTTTACTAACTTACGAGTATATAATAATATATTTGTTTAAAAATTACTATTTAAATTTAACGGTATATTATTGGTATACGACGGGGCCATATACTGATATATGTATATATATATATATATATATAAATATTTATATCTATATCGCACCAATAAGTTATATATTATGTACGCTTTTTTTTCCGACAAAAGAATATACACACAATAAACGATTTTCCTTTCAATCCAACAATATATACTACTGCGACAACACGAATTTTGGATTTATCGAAGTAAAAATATATTCGTAAAAGGGGTTTTAGTGAAAAGTACATACTTTTCTTTCGGTTTTCCGGATTTTTTTTTTTTTAAAGAAAAAATCTTTACGAATATTACCTATATAAGTGTCACCATTGGGGTAGCAAAATATCTTTATTCAAAAATGTGTTTTCAAGTTCGAATATTTTTACGCCTTATATCTTTACGCCATTTATATAGTGGCGGTTAGTTTTTTTTTTTGTTCGCAGAGTGTTTTCTTCGTTTTATTTTAAGAAATTATTATAGTTTTTTTTTTTTATTCTTTTTGGTACCTATTTTATTTATTTTTTTTACCAATATAATTTTATATTTTTATGCCCGGTCAACCATCGGGGAAAAATATCGCGTAATTTTTTAACCTAACAGAAATAATTATATATAGAATACTAGTCGTTATAATTTTAACATTAAAAAAGTATATTTATTTTTAAATAATACGACAATATTGGTTTCTGAACGAGACGTATCTTAATAATGTTCATCCGTTATTGGTTAAAAGTTAAATATGAAAATATAAATTGACGTTATATTTTAGTGTATATATACTCTGCAAGCGTCACTATTATTATTTAACAGATTTCGTTTGGTCGGGACTCGCGGATGGCGGGAGACTTTCTCATCATCACACGCGCGTACCATATTTTTTTGAAAAATTTTTACAAAAAAAATGTATACCACTTTATTTTATACGCGCGTACGAATTGAAAACGAACAAACGCGCTTGTGTGTTCCAGTACTTTTATTATGTACAAAACGTTTTATGTTTTCCTTTATATATACTTTGGTGTCGTGCAGCATTGTTATTTGATAATTGTCGGGGTTAATTAAACTCGGACTTACCCTCCAACACCGCTGCACAGGGACGTATTTAGAAATTTTTTTTGGGGGGCTGAGGAATTGTGTAAATATCATTGTTGAATTATTTCTAAATTCTAATCCAAGACTATATCTTAAAAATAGGACAAATTACCAAATTCTCAACATTTTAAAAACAACTACATGTTAAGAATTTATTAAAAATATTACATCTTATAGCCATAGAGCATAGGAATACATAAAGAAAGTTCCTGAAATTTCGGGGATGCTGGAGCCCCATCAGCCCCTCCCCCATAAATACGCCACTGCCGCTGCAGCATCCGATGTATGACGCGTCGACGACAGTTCAATCACCGCCGCGCTGGCACTGGGCGGGGGCTAAAACCGTGCCAAAGTACGCGCGTATCCTTTCGAGTTTTTTTTTCTGTCCATTGAAAAAACATAAAAACGAATTATTTCTACGACATAACGTATTAAATATTAAATCGGAGGATAGGATTTTTATACGTTAATGGGTGCACGCATTTTTTTTTTTTTTTGTATTTTTTATTATCGAATACAGCTGCAGAGAATAATATTGCGCAAATAGCTACGAATTTCATATTTTTTGTGCATTTCGAAATTGTCGGATTTCCATAACGATATATGGGCATGGACTAGGGAGTAGTTTTAAACGTTTTCTACTTTACGTACCTATACGCGGGTTTTCGAGGTAGAAAAAATGTTTAAAGTATTCAAACTTTGAATTAATTTTTAATATATATTTTCGTTAAATAACCATAAATGCTCGACAGTTTCAAAAGTAAATTAAATCCGTCAATAATTAATTATTAATTCATAATAATATACTTTGTGTTGAGCCACAGTGCTGATTGGCCAAAGCTCTTTTTTTCTCAATAAAGAAAAAAATATGTATAATAATTAGATATAATTACTAATTATATATTATTGTCTACAGATGACTATATTATATTATAATATACGAGTGTATATAAACAACATTCGTTTATTTTGGAAAAAAAATTGGCAAAACTTGGCTAATCTTCTGTATTTTCAGTGCGGTATATAAATTTATGTTTATTTTTTTTTTTTTTTTACACACATTAAGAATAACATAATGTATACGCATTTTTTGCAATCTAAAAAACCGGTTTATAACGAATTTATTCACGACCAATGCCCTCTCCGTGTTTCCCTGTCGTTTATACCAAACATCTCTCAGCTCCACGTGAAAAGTCAAGGAGAACTCCTGTTCATCCTTCATTATTCGGGTCCAATGTACACGCCTCGTTCCGTGTCATCCTCTCGATAGCGTTCCTTATATCGTTCCTTCTGCAGTTAATGCACCCCGCGTATAATTCGCGTCTCGACGCGCGCTCAATCGTGTGCCATCTCGTTTTCTCTAGAGTGTGTCTATTATAATGGTTCGTTTTTCTTCTGTTGTCTTCAAGACGTCATCATCGTCATCATCATCATTATCATTTGCTCTCCTTTCAGTCCACAATATTACAGCGTACGCAAAATAATTATCAATAGCGTTATTAATATAATATATATCGAGTTTACTCGACGATTTTATTAAATATTATTATCGCGTCGTTCTGTCGTTCAGAAGAGCTGGCGGATAGTTGGCGGCGGTGTTTTCGTCGGAAAGGTAGTCGGTCGTCGCGATGGCTGCAGTGGACGACGAGGACGGCGGCAGCGGAGGCGGCGGCGGCGGCGACGGAAGCGACACGCCGCCGGCGATCGCGATGGAACGGCGTCGGCGACCGGGCAGAGAACAATGGTCGAACAAAACGGATTTCCTGATGTCCGTCATAGGATTCGCCGTGGACTTGGCCAACGTGTGGCGGTTTCCTTATCTGTGCTACAAGAACGGCGGAGGTGAGTTTTTGATTTTTACTGTTTTTTTTTTTAAAGTATTTTCGTTTTGAGTAGTCGGATATCGCGCAATCGTTGGCGTGGGCGCTACAGTGGCGTGGCGACAAGATTATTTTTTTTAGTACAGGCGAATACGTTCTTTTCGGTATACTCACCACCGCGCAGATTATGAATATACCAAGCCTTAACATTTTTTTTTTTACAATATTCTCCTCAAAAAAATTAGGAATTTTTTTATGTATAACGGCGAACCGATTCCGAAAGAGAGCTATATATAAGCTAGAGTTCCAGATTATTATATTCTGCAGTGTAACGATACTGATTTCATAATAGAGGCGATAACAATATTATCGTGTTATTTACTCTTATAAACTCATCTTTAAAGTGGATAGCATTTTTAGGATTTTTAATTTTAACGACTCGCAACATCATTAGTCGTTTTTTATTTTAACGTAACCGCAACTATAGGAAACAACTGCAATCCAAATAAACGGAATATCGAATAAAATGCCTATATAATATTGCCTTAATAAATAATTAATAAATCGTACTTGTTCAAAAATACTCATCATAGTTCACATTATTTTTGTATTATAGTTATGTATGTCATAATATCTACCCATCCATCCCCCTGAATTTTATCAGGGTCGATTGCTCTAAAAAACCCTTTGCCACTTCACTGGACCGTATGTATGACGATCACATACGTTTGCGAGCATCCCCTCCTCCCTGTTTAATTAATAGTTAATCTCATTGGGATATTAATTGTTCCCCCTCTTCTCTCGTATACACGCGATATAAATAAAAAATATTAATATTAATTAATAAATATTTCATTATTTTCATAAAATAAATTATACATATTTTAAAAATATAATACACTTTTTTTTCGACAAATTTTTATAAACTTATAGCAGTGTATGCGTATCTAAAATATTGTTATTATATCGTATATACGTTTGGGGATTGTACAAATTACTTACACTGAAAATATTATTTTATAAAATATTTTCTTACGTTACAGACATGAAAATTTCGAGGGGGTTGGGGAGCCTATTCGTATATTAAATACGAATTCAAAAAATGTACGGCCGGTCTTATCAAAAAATAATAATTTATAGTAGTGCGCAAAAAAAACTCCTTCAAATTTTTTTAATAAAAAAATATCGGGATTAATCGTACATTTTTCGAATTCGTATTCGATAATTCGTTTTTTTATTTTATTAAGAGTTTAAGTTGAATTCGATAATTCTTTTCACAATACTCTGTTGTACATTTTGTGTACTGTACACGTATATAATGATGTCATAAACATAAACATGTCGAGTTTACTCTGTGTGTTTTTGTGGACTTGTCGAGTTATGTATTCGTAGAACTAATAACAAGCGCAGTCGCTCATCGTATTATTAATACACTCCTCTGTTTATCATAATGTAGCGGATAATTGAAGGAAAAAAGGTACGAATAAAAAAAAAGACATTATGCGACGGGCTAAACGTATTTCAACTTAAATATTATGTACACGGACAGAAATAATTACCTTTTAGATTGGAAATAATTAATAGCGCGACGGTAGGATTCAATTTACGAGACTTCAATGAAATTATAAATTTGTCGCTCGTGAACTCCGCTGCACTGCAGTAGCCGCGTTAGACATCACTACAGGTGTTATAAGGTAAACGCTGCTATTATTCGATTTTACTTTGACAAAAAGTATTCATTTTATTTCTCGACACTGTATACTGTTACACAGTGATTTAAGATTGGAAAATATTCAATAGGTACGAATGTATAGTTTTTAATTTTTTATAATTATTTTCTACGAACAATTGTATTCTATTAATTATTTGTATTTGAATAAGTATATAAGAACAATTCGATAAATGAATATACTCGTATAACAATAATAATAATAATAATAATAATAATAATAATAATAATAATAATATATATATATATGTAGGTAAAAATGTTACAGTTTAGAATAATAGATTAGTATGATTATTATTTTTGTTTGACGACGTTTGAATTTAAATGCAATAAAATAGTGATATTTGATATGTTTCGTATGAAAAGAGTGCATTTACTATAAAACATTATATACATTGTTCTTAGAAAGTCAAATCAGATTTTATTTTTTCACAGAATCTGTGTGTGTGCGTGTTATTAGAAGTGTACATATCAAATTTGGTAAATGATCAAAGAGAGAGAAAAAAAACGTTTGTAAGGACAGATAATTAATTTTTATTTATTAAATTATATTATGAAAGATTTCGCACGTTAAATCATAAAATAGAAATTGCAGGAGAAAAACGTGGGCTGCACTGTGACACGGAAGTGCCTTTTCACTGGGGAAATTTCTTCCCACAGTTAAATATGAAATAAATGGAGAACCCCCGAACCGTTTAAGATGTAAGAAAAAAAGAAAGAATGAATATCGGGCGGGCGAGTGCACCGGAACTGATGACAATTTTCTTGCTCGATCGCCTTTGCCAGCGTGTATTTCAATGACGGACGCATTTCAGTAAAAAGGTTTTTGAAATGTCTTTCGTTATTATTAAAAAGAATAAGTTGAAATGATTGAAAATTTTCAAAAAAAAGCACCATTACTTTTTAGTTCTTACAGACAATACTGCGGGAAAGTGAATTATTCCATTAAAGTCATTATTTATGAAGAGATAAAGACAAAACGATTTTACGGATTTATTAAAGAAAAAGAGTTGATTTTGTACACTTTCGTCAAATCTTAATAGAATAATATGTGTAAAACAAAATTATATAATATTATTTCAAACCGAGAAAAAAAGTCATGTATTCGTGGTTTATTAATAATATATAATAGTATTTTTTTGGGTGAGAACGTTCGGGAAAATTATCAAAATTGACATCAAAAGGTACAAGGGATAATTTAATATTTCTTATTATACTATACGTATATAGGTTATAATTGATAAAAATTCTGGGAGAATTATAATTATTTATAGTTTTTGTGACAAATATATGATTTATTACTTATTGGTTGACAGTTGGCACACGCTAAGGAACTGCACAAGAGTACATCAATTTCCAATTAATCCTTTATTACAAAAGTTCTATCAAAATAATAATAATAATAATAATAATAAAACTACACAATTAATTCAATATAGTTATTGTGAGTGTTATAGATTTCTCTGTCCTTCTCTCTTTCTGTCAGAAAAAAAAAATTTAAAATACTGACAATAGTATACTGCAGTATAAATAAAACACATAATATGTACATTGTACAAACACGTGTACTACTTTGTTAAGTGTGTTAAAAAAAAAGACAGATTTTTTTTTTTGCATTAATTTATACGCTATTTTATTGACGTCAACTAATATTTTTTCATTGACAATTTAAATCAATATATACCTATTACCACAAACGAAAATAAATACTCGCTTTCAAACGTAATTTGATTTTATACTTTTATTCGTTTTCAGAAAAAAAAGTGTTAAATAATTATATAATATTGCTACGAATAAAATGTGTTTTAGTTCAATATTTCTATATATTTTATGGAACCGTTTACGTTTGTTAGCAATACATTTACTCGTTGTCGTAATTACATTTCATTTTTTAAACTATTAGTTATAACGTAGTCATACTTATTCCACTGTCCAACAACGTTCTCAGGCCTGTATTAAGACGTTTATTTAAATTTAAAGTACAAAAAAAAAAAAAAATTACAATACGTACATTTTATATGCAATACAGTTTTTTTATTCTAAAATAAAAAAAATAATACTCAGTTAAAAACACGAGTGCGGTAAAATTCTGAGTGACTAAGTCCTTTTAATTTCAGAGGACTGCGTAGTCATCATTTTTTGGTTATTTTTACTGAACACGTCTTCTCTTAATATTAAAGTACAATGTTACATTTTTTTTTTTTTACGCCCCTGGGCAACATAATTTTTACGTCCACCTCTCCCCACACATACTGCACGCCATTTATCATTCATCGTAATTTATTAACTTTTATCTTTTAAGTGATCTTTTATTAGTTTGGCTAAAAAAAATTTTAATATTACAAAATAAAGATAAAAGTATATAGTTAGGTACGTAATAATAATTACGGATTTAACGTTTTTAATTATAAATTCCTTCTTGTCGTATTCTCAGCCAAATCTTCGTCATCCGCATATATATATAGTCTATTTTCAATTAATAATAATTGATAATTAGTTAAAAAATAAAAAAGAATTCTCGTAATTTGTGTATTATATTATAAGTATAAATATGTAGAAAAATTCAGCGCCTAGCGGTCGCCCCTTCCTCCTCTAAAAAAAAATTTAATTTAGCTGTTTTTGTCTCACGCACACGTATATAAAATTATGTACTTGCATTCCTGTGCTGTATACGTCCGGACAATTTCGTTACTTAGCCTCTAGGTATGGGTATATCGTATATACTTTGAGCCTCGATTGTCCATTTCCGATTATATTAAATTATAGCCACGGGGCCGTTTTCGATTTATTCCCAATCTCATTCCGTTCGTATATTATCTATATACAGCGCAAAATATCAGTCATATACCTACACCAATATATTTGCTACAATAGTTCTATATTACTCAAATTCGCGATTTAGAGTCAGTCCAAAATGGCTTTTTAAAATACTTATTCTTTATATGGACGCCGAGTCGGAAAGAAACCCCATTCGAGTCACAATGGCGTTTCGGGGTTTTTTTTAGAATATATCGATACTCTACAATATAGAAGAAACGTCCAAAATTTAGTATTTTTATTTAAACTCATTGTCGGTAACATTGATTGTCCATTAATTCTTCTCGAACGTTTGCAATTTAAAGTGCCTACAATCCAGGGGCGCATTAAGATTCAATATTTAGGGACGGGAGGGGGTAAATATAATTTGCCGCCCCAAAATTTACAGTACAGATTAAAATTCCAACAGACAAAGACATAATTCCAAATGTCCATGATCGGTGTGCCGCCCGGGGCAAATGCACTCTTCCCCCTTTGTGCGCCCCTGCTACAATCAATAGCCCAGCTAAACATTTTGTTCTACATAAAAAAAGTACTTCTCCTATATGTAAAAGTTTTAATGCCGACAGGTATAATACCGAATTTTTTTCAATTGTGGCAATATATTAATTGATATAAGACCGAATCACGTTTAAACAGAAAAAAAAAAATTAAAATTTATTATTTTAGATTCTGAGCGGATCGAGGAATGTATTGGTTTGGCAATGATGTGTGTACCCGAAAATTCTACCAGGAGAAGTGCTCTGACCTTTAAAGTCATATTTGTTTTTCGGTAGCAAATCGCATCTAGTTGGTACTTTAAAGAGGTCGTTTTTCGATTTTCTCAATATTTTTTTCGAGCGTCAGAAAAAACTATCGAAAAATTACACGAAAATGCGATTTCATCGTTATTTTTTCGTAATTTCGGAACTAATCGATGTAGAAACTTGAAATATTCACCAAATATGTAACTTTATATTATATTAGGGAAAATGTTTGAGCTATTTATAGTAATTGCAGGTCTTGAGGTATTTATTTAATTCATAAAAGAGTGGTGATTTTTGGTTTTGAGGCTTAAAAATTGGATACAATGTGAGACGCACGTTACTTCAATTATATTAAAAAGAAATTTTGAAAATCGTTGTGGTCACAATTTTCTTTTATAAACATTTTAAATTTGTCGACAAAGTGTATTATATTTTTTGTGGAAAATTACGTTATTTCATTTATTAATAATAAATAATATTACGCACCGCGGAAGAAGCTCCGCTCACAATCGTTTTATCAAATGCAATGATTTATCATATTCGCTTTTAAATTTATAATGATAACAATACACTCTTAAATCTTTATCCAAGTAATTCAACCAGTAACCCAAGTAGTAACCCAGTAGTAACCCAACCCAGTCTCTGGAGCCGCCCCTGTTTTCTTCCGTAAATAAAATTAATTATTAATTATTATATAATAAAGTCTTCTGTATATGTACCATATGGTATTATAAAAAATTTTTTTTTTTTTTATTGAATAAAGGATCGCGTATACAACAAACAAGCAGAGTACGTACATAAGCTGTTGCTGTGCCGCACACTTTTTATTATATTTTTTTCAAACGAATGCACGCGGTTAATTAGACGTCACGCGTCATTTTTATTTTCCAACCGAAAAAGGAGAGAAAAAAAAGTGCGAGCAGTACGTGTTGCGCGGCAGGGCTGCACGAGGATCGTTTTAAAACAATATAGACGCTCTGAGTAATACACGTGACAAAAGTGATTTATGAACACGGCGTGCCGTACATGACATATCCATATAATGCGCTTGTCGGACCATGACTTTTGCGGTCCACCTTGTGCTTTTCGGTTACTGTGTGTCATATAGTGTCGTATGTTATATTATATGCGTGTACACCGCACCCGAATTATGAAAAAAGACACTCCAGCCGATATGCCGCTTGTGTGAGATTTTATTGTACGTACACGATAATACACGAGTGGTTGGGGAGGGAGGGGGACACACTCTGGAACACATTATTATTAATTATTATTATTCTGAATCAATTATATAGCCTGTTATATTAACGATATCGCGTGTTACGCACTATAAACCGAGCAATATCGGTGATATATCAATATAAAAAAATTTAATAAAATAATATATATATATATATATATATACACAAAATTAATATATAAATTGTTTAAATTAATTTCTCATTTTCAAGACAGTTCCAAGGATTTTCGTGGAACGTGTAATGTAGAGAATATACTGTTTCAAGTGGGAAAAAGTGGTCTGAGAAAATTCATTCAATGCGTGAAGTAGAGCGTGAACGTTTTTCTTTTTTTTTCTCAAAGTGTATAACGATACAATTTCGTTGAATCGCCACTTCTGAGCGTCTCGTGTCGAGTATTACCTAAAGTAGGCAAAACACAACGAGCACGAGACCATCGTACGCCTTTGTATATTTTTTATCCTAGCTGAGAGTTCGGGTCTGACAGAGTGAACAAAAAAACTAGCCTATTAATTACTAGTAGGAATTTTATATTTTATTTCATCACATATTGATTTAAACGTGTGTATCTATAGGTAAACAAATCTCGTTTCATTTTGCCGTTACGTTTAATCTTTTTTTTTAATAATAATAATCAACCGGTAGAACTCGTGTTCTGTTTCACGTGCAGAATTTAAAAAAATGTCTCCTCAAGATTGTGCGTTCACTCCCGGTTCAAAAGGCCGGTTAGTACAGTGGGAAATAACCAGCCGACTGCTCCTTAACTGGATAAGAATAGGTATAATAATATCGACTAGGTACCCATTGGGAACGCCAGGTTCGGTGGCAAAAGAGGCGCGTTCCAATAGTAGATAACTACTGTATTTAAAATTTTTTTATATTTATTAAAAATAATTATGATTTAAGTACATTTTTTTATGTGAAATTCAATTAAACACCTGTAGATCTAAGGATTTCGGTGAAAAACATTGTGTAATCTCGATATAGAAAGCAATTTGGGTCTCGAAATACCGAGAAATAATTAAGTCAGTTTTTTTTTTTGGAGGTATCTAAATACTGGTAACAGAAAAATTCGTCTGGGATAAATGGACGGCAAAACACGCATAATGTTGTTATTATTATTATAAACAGTTTAATTTGACGAGCTCGCGACAAAAAAAAATTGTTTTTACTGAGCAAATCGAGCAACGCCCTTGGTGTTCATATATAATTATTTATAAAATTACGTTTTATTATTCGTATAGATGCGTATTATTTTGCTAGGTTAGAGTACTACATCTGTATAGTTCGTGTTATACACACCTAAAATGTTGATAAAAATGTCGTGCTAAACGCTGTAAAATCTACCGTATAAAAATAGTAAAAATATAACTTGCTTCACGCAACCACTACACTTCGTAAATTATACGTGTGTACGTATTAAAATGTATTAATTTTTTTTTTTTTTTTTTTTTACCTTGCAGACGATATTTTCAAATTTTTTAGCTCGGGTCTCCAAACTGCGGCCGCGTCTGGCCCGCGAATAAGTTTTAACCGGCCTCCCAAAAGACGACGAATAATCTAAAAGTATATGTTATATCCTGAGTCATCTGTAATGATGGGTTGAAAATCAAATATCGAGAAGAAACTTTATAAGTTTATTCCTATAAATTCTTTCTCCTGATACGTAATATTCAGATCTGAACGAATTTACAATCGAATAATATATGAATCCGTATAGTGCATGTATGCGTACCACAACCTATTTGTGCAAACAAATTCTTTATTTTTTCTAAGATGAAATACATTAAAAATATTAAAACACATTTACATAAATGCAAAATAATAAAATTATATATCTATATAACTATTCGTATCAACACGAAACGCGTTATTGTTTCTCGCTACGTTATTTTTGCGATTGCAGTGGAAAACAAATAAGCAAATTTTACAAGTCCTCTGCCCTAATTATTGTCTGTACATGACATATTATGACAACCGTCGTTTTGGCGCCATTCTCGGGGATTTAATCGTATTTTTATTTTTTTGAAAATAAAAATAAAAACACACGAAAAATACAAACTGTACGTGTTGTGTTTAATACAGTTAAACAATTTATTATATATAATAAATGGAGAAAAAAAAAATTCATAATATTCGAATTATTTCGAATTTCTTCCCGAATATCGGAGGAGAAGGATAGGGGACGAGGGTGTGTAGTATATGTCTGTGACACACGGGAAAAAGTAAAACGCGTATGCACATATATATATATATATATAAGAGAAAACTCTTCCAGGCCTCTATGATTCGTATATCTATCAGTATGTATATCTTATTAGACATAGCTGATCTCAAAGCAGTTTCCTACACGGGAAATGAGAAAATTCTGTTAGCGGCAGGAAATAGTGTGTTCGAACACTCGGAAATGGTTCATTACCGGATAAAGCGCGTACGGCCGTTTGTACGTGCGCGCATAATATACGCAGCTGTAGGCGTATAGTATCGAAAATCAAAAGGTGTGTGCAATAACGTGTACTCAAATCACGGTATTCAGATTAATCTGCAGCACCACTCTATATATATATATATATTATTTACGTAATACTCTTTGGCAATATTGTATATTTAAGTATACATTTATTTATATATATGTATATTTATTGTATATATTTATATATATGTATACATATAATATGTTTTTTTTTTTTAAAATTTTTCTATATTTTATTATATAATCAGGTAGCATCAGGCGATACTCAATTTTGAATTTTACGTGAAATGTTTACTGTTTGTTGATAAATTATTAAGACGAAATCAATATTAATGATCGGGGCGTGGTATAATTTGACAGTATTGTTTTTATACATCGGAAATCCGACTTTAAATCAAAAATTAAAACTGTATAGTACGCTTTGCAAAATCCTTTTCCCCGGGACGTTTAAGACGAAACCTTTCTTTTTGTACCCGTAAATGATAATAATCAGACTCAACCCTACCGTTTTACGTGCATATTTTCTCGTTTTTTTTTTATCCGTCTCAATTACGCATACGCGAGTCAGTACCGACACGTTTTCGATTTCGATAAAATAAGAGCGTACGCTCTTAATATATACCCGTTCAATCCGAAAACGGTATCGATAATACGGCCGGCTTACCGATAATCGCGGGTTAAGTCGTCGGAGCATTTGTCCTATTTCGCAACGAAAAATACAATACGATAATAAATATATACACGCCAATAATATTTTAAATCCGTACCTACATATATATATATATATATATATATATAATATAGTCAATATAGGTAATGGAAAATGAAAAAAAAAAAAGATAAAACGTCGAGCAATTATTGTGTACTTGCACTTCAGCGATTCCCCCAGTGCACTGTGTCTTCCGTGCGCTCTCGATATAGTATTATTGCATTATATACGCGACGATAAACCTCTTAAGGGCGGTACAGGAATTCGCGAGATGAAAATTCCGTCGACAGATAATACTTCTTTGCAGCGAACGGTATATGTATAACGATGCGATGCGCCTAATAATAACAGTGTAGAGAAGAAAAAAAATAATAATTCGAATAAATCTGTAGTATACTGTATGCCGCAGTACTCGGGCGCCCTCGCAAACAAATTAATCATAACGTTATTTTAAGCAGAAAATCTTTTTTTCCCCTTATTCGCGTCTATTTCCTTACTTAATGTATTACGCGTACCTATATAGTATATATATATATATCGATTCGAAAACGACTTTTTTTCTTGTTTTAAGTCCTCGCGACTTGTCTCATTTTCGTTCGGTAAAATATTCGTTTTTATTAAATATCGTTTCTCTATACGTACTCGTACACGCTTTATCGCTATAATATAAAGGCTTAGATAAAATTAAAAAATATTTTCTCGTTTATTATGTTAGCGATTGTGTAGTCGTGTTTTTTTAGAAATTTCGTAGTTAATCCATGTTCTATATTCGTATATTTAAGTTTTAATATTCGGATGGAAAACGTAAGAGTTTTGTTCGGGGAAACGTATTGTAATAATGTCGATTATTGTTATATATAATAATTGTATTATTTTTGAGAAAAATAACGCTGTACTTGAAATGCGTTTAATAATATAAAATACGAATTGTGCGTAATGTGCGTATTTACGGATTTCGATCTGATATTCATTATAAAAATAAATACATAACAAAAAAAAAAAAAACGTATTTCTACATAGTACGAAAGAAAAAATGGAAAATTTTTTTTTTAAGTTCCAATCAATTTGCTACATTTTCACGCACATACTCGTATATTATGCAAAATTCATTTTTATCTCTCATATGATCTTTAGACTTATTCATTCTGATAATAATTAATATTATTCTCAAAACACTATACGTACACTATAATATTTTAAATATATCATATTTAAAATATTTTTCCTGTAGCGGTTTATTTACATTAATAATATTGTATATTACGGGCTATGAAATGTGGAGCGCAAACAGGCCGTTCTGATCTCATTCAATACGCCGTTGTTAGATTCTTTTTTTTTTTTTTTTTTTTAAATATGCGCGTAGAAAATTCGAGAAAGAGAGATTTTTCCAGAAGAAATATTGTGCCGTGAAAGTTTTTTATCCTCGCCTCACGATTTCAACATTTTCCTATATATTATTATGAGTTCACTATATAAGCCAATTAATTGACTCGATAAATTATTATACCCATATATATATATATGTATATTAACTGGACGATGATAATATTAAAGCGGTGTGTAGTTATTTAGTTTCAATGAAATATTCGCGCGTGCCCTTTGTCGTCTTCCATTTTAGCAAATTACTTTATATTGAATTGCCTTTAATTATGACAAAGTCTCATTTAATTCTATTATCACTTGTTTCATACCCGTTTTATTAATAATGCACTACGTACCGATACTATATACATTATAACGTACCTACACGAAATCACTTTGTCGTACTGCAGAATCAAAGAGAACTATATAATATGTTCCATTATTCCTTTTGGATTATTACGCGTTGTCTAATTTTTATTATAGTAATAATATATTATAGAAAAACGTACCTACGGCATTTTGAAAGTTAATAAACAAAAAAGTTTATTGAGAGTATTTATATTATAGTGACGTGTAGGAGATATAAGCGCATACACACACATACATGAAACTATATTATCCTCGTGAATATAATTGTACAAGTTAATACGTAGTTATAATCGAATTATGTATAGTAAAATGTTCTTATATTGAAGGCAAATTTGAAAATCGATTTTAAAGAGAAATTAAATAGTAAAAAAAAAATATATATATATATATCAAACTTTATATATTATACATATAAGAGTATATTTATTAATTAAAGTGTGTACATACGAAATCGGAAAGGTTTAAAGTTTTAGATATAATTATACCGATAGAAAACTAAATAAATTCCTCGGAATTCGGAAAAAATTAAAATAACAAAATATTACCAATCATTTTTGTAAACGTGTATAGTAGGGTGATGCTTAGTTATATAATAAAAACTATAGAAGAATTTATTTCGTGAAAAACCCAAATTTTTTTTAAACGATTTAATATAAATTTAATTTTTACTGAATCGCCATCTACAAAATAATTTAGAATACAAAACAAAAAGGATACGAAATAGTATGTGATATAAAAGCTGTCAATGATACTGCAGAACGAGCTGTCAAGTTAATTGAATATTTTAATCGAATAGGCTCGAGAACAAAAACGGTATACACTTCAAGTTGTCACACATTACCGGAAACAATATTCAAATAGTAATAAAAGCACTGTAACGGAATAACTATTTCTCGACGTGTTTTATAAAATAAATATTAAAAATATTATATTATTATATAAAAATTAAAATTATTATTTTTTATCAATACAATCCAATACTCTATTATATATTGAATTATATTGATAAAAAAATTCGTATATATTTATATAAAGTATATAATACGGAGTGATTATAACGAGAAATTAACTAAAAACTAAAAAAAAAAAAAATAGAATGATATTCCGAAGAAGAACACGATTTTGAACTTTAATGGCTTTGGGGCACGGGTTAAACTTAACCGATCATTATAGAATTGTGTATGCTTTATTTTTATGCGTATTGGAACTAATTTATAGGGGGGAATCGACCGAACAAATTTCTACTTTGAAAAATAAAGACCACTCTAGACTGTTCAGTCCAATAATGTCTTCAATAATTGGTATACGCGTATATATCGCCTACAAATACACGTAACGGCTGCTTTGCTAAAATAAACTTTCCTTGTTATTATTTTACTTTTCATCGTTTACGATTCACGTGTTGTTTTTTTTTCAGGGGCGTTTTTAATACCGTATTGTACAATGTTGTTGGTCGGAGGAATTCCTTTGTTCTACATGGAATTGGCCCTTGGGCAATTTTATCAAACCGGTGCAATAACATGCTGGGGCAGGCTGGTCCCGTTGTTCAAAGGTGAGTAATAGGCGTATAATTTTCTTACGGTTTATCGAACACGAAGACCGATTTTTTTTCTTTTCTTTTCTGTTTTTTTTTTTTTGTGGTCGCCATATTACTTTACCAACTTATACAGGCATCGGGTACTCGGTGGTTTTAATCGCGTTCTACGTGGATTTTTACTACAACGTGATCATAGCTTGGGCGTTACGATTTTTTCTGGCATCGTTTACGAACATTTTACCTTGGACCACCTGCGACAACGACTGGAACACGATTTTCTGCCAACCGGTAAAATTAATTTAATTTTTTTATATATATATATATTATATATATACTTCACGCATTGTACACACGACTAAAATAATTTGATTTTCTTTACGATTCACGGTGTAAAACAAATAGTTTTTTGTTTTCCTAACACATATCAGACGTAGAATCGCGTTATTTGTAATATATAATAATTGTAATTTATAAGAGGTGTGTCGAAAGCGTACCAAATTAAATGTAAATATTTTTTTCTAATAAATATAGGTATTTCATAGTGAGTCCGATTTTTCGACAATACTAGCACATTTGTTTGTATAGTTATTTTAGTATTTAATCATAAAGGTTTTAATATTGTATTTACGTTTTTCTATTTGTTTTTTATTGACGCGTTCGACTTTCACATATTTATAGCTAACGTTACGGCTAAACGATTCACGAGTAAATTCAATCGAAAACGTTACAATATTAGCAAACGATTCCCGTTTAGCATCCGCTTCTTCGGAGTATTGGTTGTGAGTATAATTCAGTTTAAAATGTTATGGAATATTGACAACTATACGAATTTATAATAAGAAAAAAAATGGTATTTTTTTATTTTATTTTTTTATAGACGGAAAGTGCTCGAATTAAATCACAGTGAAGGCATACATGATTTGGGTTACATCAAATGGGACATGGCAGGATGCTTGTTTTTGGTTTACCTAATATGCTATTTCAGTTTATGGAAAGGGATATCAACATCGGGAAAAGTCGGACATATTATTTATTTGGCTACTGTAGACTCCTTAAAAAATAATTAATAATAAAAAAATGTTTTTTTTTTATGTTCTAGGTCGTTTGGTTTACTGCGTTGTTTCCGTATGTAGTATTAATTTTTTTGCTCATAAGAGGCATTACTTTACCGGGTTCCGCAGAAGGCGTTCGTTATTATTTGTACCCAAACTTTTCAATGATTGCCAAACCCGAGGTAAGATTATAATATTATTCGATTGACGCGTCGGAACGCATTTAAAAAACAAAAAATGTATAAACTTTAGTAAAATTAAAATCGATATTAATACGGTATATATTTCTTTAAATGTTATATTTATCCGGATAATATGTTATTGATTCGGGGCTCGAATTTTATAGCACTAAAAAAGTATTGAAATATGCGCTATAATAAAACCGAAGAAACCTTAAAATATGCACACAAATATGCCTTAAAAATAGCGAAAAAAAATTGTTTCATTTATAAATTATGAATTATATATATATGCGCCCACAGCCAAGATATCGTGATGTCTAACGAAATAGAAATTTAGGTATTTCTCTTACCTTTTTAAGGTAACAAGATTTATGAAAAACACAAATTAATTTCAATTTAATGCATATTAGAAAAAAAATTAGCACCAAAACCGGGCAAATAGCAGTAAAAAAAAAATCTAAAACGCTTAAAATATGCAAAAATATGCAGTGTAGAATTTTATACTCGGAATCCTTGATGCATAAAACAAATGTTATAACACACTCTGCTGTTTTTATCTCTATTCAATAACAATTAGTGAACACTGTAGAATCCGAGCCATGGTCGTTACTAACAAAATAGTAAAAATAAAATTTTGAGCTATCATTTGTACGAAGAATAATTAATATATTATTATTATTATAAATGTATTTAGATTAAATCTATCCATTATATAGTATATAGTTAGAAATTATTATACTCGTATAAATGTTTTTTGACATGGTTGACACAATATATATAGTTACAATAAAATATAATGTATATGACTTTATTTACCATCCCTGTATGGGCTTATCCACGTATGAAATGCCCTCTTCTCATTCCGCATCAAACCCTCTTCACGTAATACACACCTACCAAATATTATTCACCGCATATTTTTTTTTATTGCGAAAACTATACAACTGTTTACGTATTCCATTGACATTGCGACGGATAAAGTAGTGTCCATTATGAACGCCCATCGAGGAAATGGAATTGTCGTGTCAAAATGAGATTTTATTTTCTTGTTGAATTTTATATTGACCACTGTAAGCGGCCTAAGCATAAGCTATATATAATATTATGTACTATACCCTTCAACGTTTCGGATAATATGGCTTTCTTACTATTATAACTCCTTAAATTATATTGTGTACAACTGAAACCAGATACAGATATATATATATATATATGTATATACACATACGAGTACTCATATAAATTATACTGTTTGATATAATATTGTATATTCATATACATATGAATAATACTGCACTTGTATATAGTATACGTAACAACTGTATGCTGTATGCCGTACTCACTTCATTGCAGTCCATTCTATATAAACGTATATAGTCTCAATACTATTACATTTAGATAACTAAAGTTCAAGAAAGGAAAACTTTTTTATCACCGAATTTTCCGATAACACCCCATCCTCCCCGAATTAACTATAAGAATTTTTTTGTTCATGTTATTTAAATACGTATTTATTTATATTTTTAAGAAATGTTGTATATTGTATTATTTTGAAATGTAATTGTTTTTTCTTTTGGCGAAGTTGTATCATTATTCAATAATCACTTATTTTAGGTTTGGGTAGATGCGGCTACACAAGTATTCTTTTCACTTGGCCCTGGATTTGGAGTGTTATTAGCCTATGCTTCGTATAACAAATACCATAACAACGTATTGAGGTTAGCGTCATTTGATTTAATTTCGATATATTAAATGTTTAAAAAATTATTCGTCGATGTTTTGTACGAGAGTAATGATTCATCAGTAATATAACTGATTTGGAAAATGTAATAAAGTTATATAAATATAATTGGATGGTAAATTCAAGTAATAAAAATAAATTTGCATAAATTATAGTTTTCAAAAGAAATTTTAGCGTACACAGAGAACAATTCAACTTGGCTTAATAAAGAATTTAGCATTTTCGATAAATGCGTAACAATGAAGGTTAGAGATCGACAAAAATGATCTTTTTCCTTAAAATTTTCCTTTTTTCCAAAACATTTTTGTGCACAATAAATTATTCTCTTTTATATAGCGAATCAACGGGTTCTGCGACGTTCCGAGAAAATATTTTAACTGATTTTGAAATGTTTGAACAATTAATGCAAAATTTATTTCATTTTAAATTACCGTGATTTTTTTTTGTTTTTGTTTTCTTATTGTTATTATTGAATAAATCATTTACAGTCTTTAATTTTCAAATTATGGTAAAAAATAATATTTTTTTTAATGCTCTAATATTTAAGTATATGTTTAGGATTAATAATAAATATTAATATTTTATACAACACATACACAATTAATTTATTATTCAATATTTATATTACAATAATATCACCTACATGGTATCGTGTGTAGATATAATTTTAAATAACTTTGGAAGTACTGCAAATAGGGTCGTGCACCCGACACGAATGTGTACCTATTTTGCCTATACTTTACGCCGTACATATAAATAATTGAAATGCTTATAGAAACAAAAATGAATAATGTTAATAAACCCATGTATATAATAGATATATAACATAAAACCCGTGTATAATAAACTAGTGTTATAAATTGATACAATTAATACGTTATAATCTATAATATGTACATACAACGACATTGAAATTATTAAATACTAGAACCATGTATAGTTGGTAATGAGGGGAGAACACTTTTGTGTACCTACACTTGAGATATTGTGAATATTGTCAAACAGCCAAACAATAATAACAATTATTGACCAAATAATCGCTAAAATAATGTAAATTATAATTTTTAAACACAAGCCAACACAATCGTCAAACATATAGAGTGTCTGCAATAAATAGAATGTATTTAATATATTATAATACAATATTTTATTTATGGAAACGTTTAGAGACGCATATTTGGCGATTATGTGCAATTCAATCACGAGCTTTTTGTCCGGTTTCGTTATTTTCACGGTACTGGGCTATATGTCACATGTTTCCGGACGGCAAATCCAACACGTGGCCACCGAGGACCGGGTTTGGTGTTCATCGTGTATCCTGCAGCCATAGCAGCCATGCCAGGATCCGTGTTCTGGGCTTTGATATTCTTCATGATGCTGCTCAACTTGGGTCTCGACAGTTCGGTATGATCGACAATATTTTCGTAATAATATTGTATTATGTACATTTTATTGCGCCTAATTTTTTATTATATACACCTTTCTAATTGTAGATTTTATTTTTGATCAACATTTTCTTTAATACGTTGTTAATTTAGACGCTATATTATAAGTCTCGAGTTTTTTCAGATTATTCGATATTCAAATACTAAACATTTTAACATTTAAAACACGGCCGCCAAACGAGACTATTTATTTTATAGTCTTTTGAATTTTTTCTTCCCATTCTATTTCCTAGTTTTATTTTTATATGAATAACGTATACACAGTAATTAATTAATTACGATCGTATGTAATAAAAGAAAACAAATTTTTTTTAGATCTGGCTCGCAAACGTTTCAAAAGTTTTGAAAAAAAAAAAACCAGCTCTTTAATCAATTTTAATGCCCCTCCATCCATAATATTATTGTAGTCATACAGGTTTTTGTAAATAATTGTTCGTGATTAATTTCAGTTTGGAGGATCGGAGGCGATCATAACGGCGATGAGCGACGAATTTCCATTGATCAGACGCAATCGCGAAGTGTTCGTAGCGTTGTTGTTTCTTCTGTACTTCGTGGTCGGTCTCGCGTCATGCGCTCAAGGAGGATTTTACTTTTTCAATTTACTCGATCGTTATGCTGCCGGGTACTCTATGCTCGTTGCTGTATTATTCGAAACTATTGCCGTATCGTGGATCTATGGTACGTAACTCGTGTACAATACTGTATATTTATGCGTGTATTTAAAACCGAGTATACTGTGTATAAAAATGGGTGTACAATTTAAATTAAATAAATTCCTCAAATCCATAAAAATAAAAATGTTTTTACACAAAATATTTAACGTATACGAATCAAGTTTTAGGTCTTTTCGGCGCACTTCGTTCGGAACAACGATAAATCTGTTCATTGTTTGTTTTAACACCATTTATGCGTACATATACATACGCGTATCTACCTACGTATATATATATATATAGTCGGTCGTTTTGTACGATATACGATATAGTATACTGAACTGGAGGAATTGAAATACGGATGAACGGTTTTTCAATTGGATTACATCTTATTGAGTGGCGAATTGACGGACTATATATATATATAATATATAGTAAATAACGTTGTACAATCATAATGTTGGACAGGACTCCTATACCTGCAGCATTCTGTTGTCCATTATTACTTGCAAATAATTTAATAAAATCGGCAATAATATGTAATGCACGCACACCGACACCTACGTTCACACACGTCGCGTGCATACGTATACACTTTTTTGTTCTTACACGATAAAAGATTGATTTCTATTTTATAAGAACAACTATACTTAGCACGGATACACGTGAATTGATCGAAAATATTGTATCATAATTTAATATTTAATAATAAATAACAGAGCCGCGCTTTACGGTATGCCAATACAAATGTAGTTGCAAAATAATTATTATAAGTTTGTCAATGTAATAATGCTCTTAAATAAAATAATGAAACTCGACTAATATACAGACTCGAAGCTGGAAATTATATGAAATTCCACGAAGATGATCTTCAATGTCTTGACCGTATTGTAATAACTACAAATTTTTTGTATTTTCCTTACCCTATCGCGATAAACTTTTTTTTTTTTTTGTGATTCGTTCTCGGAAATATACTGCTCTGTTTTGAACTGTTCGATGCATTCTATCTTCGACAAAATTCCGTGTATTTGGATGTCTCTCACTTAAAATGTATTTACCTATTTATTTTTCGATGAATTCGGTTGTTTTAGAGTAATATTGTCGTTTGTGATCAATTGCCTTCGAGTAATCGATTATTGTTTTCCTACTTAGCTATACATTTACTGTATACTCGTATACGCGGTTGATTTACTATTTTGAAGCGGTGAATAATAATAATATTAATATAAACTGTTAACCGTAAACGCCATTATAATAAATTCTCGTTATAGCCTGTTAGCAGCTCCTCGTACGAGCGGTTTCGGATTTGTACGCATTTGTAATTTACGTGCGTGTTTTATGGTCGATCGTATAATTGTATATACAAATACGTTTCGTAGTACATATACTCTGAATTAAAATACAAATTTTATAATTGGGTATTTTTTTTTTTTTTAGTTTCATGATCTGAATTTTGATATTTCGATTATTGTTATTGCGTGTTTTGGTGATTTCGGTTTATCACAACATTTTGGTAGATATTTTTCGATAAACTTCGAGAGAAAAAAAATGTCTAGAATATAATATATTACTGCGAGTTTAGACGTCAGCTCATTTATGGAGAAAAAAATTGATTTAATTAATTTGTTTGGTAATTCATTTATAATTGTCTATTGAAAAATATAATAATTGTCTACAAAACAATAAGTGTTCATAATATAACAACAATCGCATAACTCGGCGGTGGTATATTGCAGGAAGTTAGTGATTCCCGTTCCCTTCGGCCGGACTTGGTTTCGCAATCTCAATTTAACTACAGAGCGTACATCGCTCAATTTACTAGGCTTCGTCTAGACCATAATCGCCTCCCTCCACGTTATTTTAAATTAGGTTTAACGATTCTCCCTTATGCTCCCGTCACGAACAGGAACAGATTTTTAATCTCTCTCAAATGATTTTTGCCTGACCTACATTGGACAATCTCATTGCTGTTGCAATTATGCCATTTGACAACTGCAAACACCTTATGTTCCGCCACTTCACAAGTAGTGTTTTTAGTCGCTCAGTTTATACAGTCGTCTGGTTTTATATTTTGATTTTATTGCTTGATATGTTAATTTGTTGGTTTAATTCTGTAGTTTCTATTATTATTACGATTGTTATACATGTTTATTGTTGTTGCCTTTAGTATAATGTTGTTGTGTAATATTGTTATAAAGGTATAATAGTCGACATTTCACAGAATTTTTTTTGAAAAATTTAATAAGAAATAATATTATGTATTTTTCCGAGCGTATTTGAATAATTTTGGTGTATAAATGCACGTTTTATCGGGCAATTTCGTCGCTTTTTTTTTTTAAATGCGTATAAATCCGAAATCTACACTTGATTCTCTATGTGTAAGCAGTTTTCACGAAAACTCGTATGTTATCTTTATTCGGAATTATATTCAATCGATGCATACCAGGTAACAGCGATTTAGACTGATATATTGTTTATAAATTGTTAATAAAATATTTTTATTTAATATACAGGTGTCGATAGGTTTTGCGATGATATAAAAGACATGATGGGTCATATGCCCGGCATTTACTGGAGATTCTGCTGGCGTTTCGCCGCACCTTTGTTCTTAGTCGTGAGTACAAAAAACAAACATAGTATCACTTTGATTCCCGATAGAGTAAAACAAAATAAAAAATTCATATAATCTTTCGTTTTTTTTTTTTAATTGTTTATAGTTTATCATCGTTTACGGACTCTTGGGCTACGAACCGTTGACTTACGAAGGTTACATATATCCGGCTTGGGCGAACGTGTTGGGTTGGATAATAGCTAGCAGCAGTGTCGCTATGATTCCGGTTGTAGCGGTCTATCAGTACTTTAACACTTCGGGAACGCCTTTACAAGTATACAATATATAATATAATTTGTTGGTTATTATTAAATAATTTAATTTCAATTGGAAATAATAATAATGAATTCAGAGATTTAAAACGCTGACTACACCGTGGCGGGACGAACACGACGACGACCCGATTTCTATAAACGGACTGCACATACTCACTGATCCGGCGCAGATCAGACTGACTAGCCCCGTCGCTTCTGTAGACGTTTAAAGTGTGAAAGTGCCGAGTGATCACCATCGTCGATAAATTGAAAATAATAATATTGTTCGACAGACGCTGGCCAACACGGGACGTACTGTACGTCGTCTAAATAATATAATGCCGTAGTTTTTAACAATAATAATTAGTCGTTTCGATTTATAAAATAATAGCGAATATATATCGTTTTATAATTCGTTTGATTACGGGCGTCGATACTTAAAATCGACAGTTGTATGAGTATGAATGTGTGTGTGTGTGTGTGTGTGTGCATGGAATCACGAACGTATATGATTAAATAAGTATAATTAGAATTTTCGTAATATAAAAACACAATATAATATTATCATAGCTGAATAGAAATAAATACTCAATCCGTTGTTAGATTTTAAACGTATATATATATATATATATATATATAAACTATTGATATTAAACATTTAAACCACGTTGCAAAGTCGATATATGTATTATATTAGCATTAGCTGTTAGGTTAGGTTAGGTTAAGTATATCATATTAATATTAGCTGTTAGGTCAAGTGCATTAGGTACATTTTTATGTTGATGTATTTGTATGGCATACAGCAAACAATTACTACATAAATACGATGATCTCAGACGAAAAATTCGTTATAATATGCATTTATGACGTTTTTTTTATTATTATTATTATTAAATTATTTAATAAAAACGATTAATCTTATCAATATTATATATTAATAGATATATGTATATAATATAATATATTATTACATTCAATGAAAATGGCGTTGTGTGAGTTCTGTTGGTATTACAACAAAGTGCAGATATCTACAAAACACTTTTAAAATTTACATGTTGATAATAGTATATTACACAGGCGCGATTTGGTGGGCGATTAAGGGGGTTAGGGGGCTCTTAGTGCTCTCAGATTTTCTATTAACCACAGATTCTTCTTTAATGTTCTTATTGGCTTAACGAGAAAATGAATGGAATTTAATTTAACTATGTACCGAATATAATAGTCAATATATTTGGTTTATACACGTTTTAAAAAAAAATCTACTTCGAATGTACCCCGCGTTAGAAACATCAACTATAGCTATTATTTACTGCATATATATATATGTAGTATAAAAGTGATGTTATATTCGAAGAGTCAAGGAGAGAATATGGGTTTGGAAAAAAACGAATAGAATTTCGCTCATTTGAACCATTTCACTTTGAATTCACCGGACACGTATATATATATATACTCGTATATTAGAATAAATGCAAAAAAAAAAAAGTTTAAATTAAATTACAGTTTTCTCGTTAAAACAACCTAACCGCGCATTTGTTTTTTTTCCATTCATGTCTCTATAGCACTTTGCAAAAATATTACCCAAATCGCGTCTATGAATTGACTACCATAAAATATTCGATTTAGGTGTACCTATACGAAAGTAATAAACAATAATATACATATTGATATATATTTATTTCGTGAGCATAAAGTTGATTAAAATTAATATTTTCTAAATAACTTACGTATATAATATATTATCGTTATGAATCCTTTCGAAACTAATCCATTGGCTTTGTATTATTATTATTGTGGTTTTTTTTTTTTCTCGAGGGGAGTAAAAGTCTTATACGATAATTATAATAATATCAATTCATTAATATAATATTGATGATGAGTGCTTACTGCTATTATATATTACAATATGATACATATAGGAGAAGTTAATCAATTCAATAAATTGAATACGCGCATTTACACTGTAAATCAAAGAATATACATAAAAAAAAAATGTTGTTTATTATTATTTTTTACTCTGTATTTAAAACCGTTTCGCATTGTTATATTATATAAATAAAATACGCGAATTAGATACCCTTCCGTTAGAGACACGATTTTGGAGACGGACGGTTTTTAGTGTGTTGCGAAACGTAAAGATCAGATAAAATAGTGACTTTCCATAAGACATTTTTCGATTAAGTATAATTATAGTTATTTATGTACACGCGTGCCAATAATATGTAGATTAATATGTTATTACTAAATGCCAATACTGAGCGAGTTATTTGATTTTATAGTATAACTGCGACAAGGTTGGACATTAAACGAGCTAATAAGCATTAGATAAATTATTTTTTCTTATAATTTTTTTTAATTTGAATTCAAAATTCCGTAGTTACTTAGAAAATTGATTTTTTTTTTTTATACGTCATAAATACAGTACCAAATTCGTCCAAATTTTTTATTCGTTTTCCTTGTCGTCCTATATTATTGTGATTTTATGTATTTATTTAAATAAATAAATAAATTTAAACCGACAGTCAACAATTTTTTTTCGAATTATCAATCTATAATTTTGCAGAGCCAATTATAACGCAGAGTTACAGTTACTATTATTATATCTCCGTTGATTTCGCTAAGTTATTATACGCAGTCAATCATAAAAAAGAACTTTTTAAACTTACTCGAGTTCAGCTGTTTTAACCTGACCTATTGCGTGTAACCCGTAGGTATACATGTTGAATAATTAATATTTAATTTTAAAACGACATAATTAACGCATAACAATAATTTAAGTTACACAGATTTGATAGAGGAAACAAGCGACTCGTTGTGTTAACATTTATTCCGTTCTTGCATCGGGGCAACGCAATTACAAAAAAAAAAAATTCCACGCGATTATCATTTGTTTCATTCGAAACGAGGATAAACAGCGATTTCCCAGTCGTGCAAACTAATACCGGCCAACCCGACGCGAAATGATGAAAGTTACAACCGGTCGTGTTGTCAAACGCTAGAGCAAACAATAATCGGTCATTATACATCCGCTGCGCATTGTCTCACAGACATATTATTAGCAAAATTACTATTTAAATTAATTTTTTTAACTATCTCAATGATTTTAATAAAACCAAAAGAAATTCTACGCGTGCAGTTATAATTTGGAGGGTACGCAGGGGGACGGAGCTCCTCTACTATATATGTTTTTTTTTAATCCGTGTATCCAAACTATTTTTTTTTTTTTACTGGAACTGGGACTTGAGGTAAAGGACTTTGTTACGTGGAAGTGGCGATTAGAGGAAGGTGCGGGGGCATAATTTCTACATTAATATTGAAGTAAATTTCTCAGTAGAACGCTCATTTTTTTTTATTATTATTATTTTTATTATTGGCAGAGCTCCTCTTCGTTAATTTTCCCAAATTCGAGCGCTGATAAATAATACGCAACTGACGATACAGGAAAATATCAATGTTTGTATATAATTTCAAAATACCATGTCTCGCATCCACTCGTTATTGTGTAGCGTGGCAATAAAAATGCGAGACAATGCGGATGTATCAAATATCTCCTTTTATTTTTTGCGGTTTCGATAATATATATAGGTATCCAAATATATTATAATATCAACATATTTAATATCGACAATATCGTCATCTGCGTCTAATGAAATTTCCTCTATTAGATTAGTCATCGCATTAAAAATATCGAACAAAATTCGCGCGTCACCTGCAGTCGTACCGATTTTTCGCTGATTTTTTTTCAAATCGCGTCGCCCGCAAACGGATTTGGCAATTTTTTTTTTTTTTGCAATTTTTTCATCGTACAATAGTTTATTATTTCCATACGGTTTTGCCCACAAACACTTTTATACAATATCACTGTAATAATACTGCTGTATACGGTGCGCTGTAAAAGTATACAATATTATAATTAGGTCGGCGTGTCACCTGTTCAAAACGTGCAAATATATAGAGTTTGTTTTCTGTACGAATATATAAATATTGTCTTTCTGGTATTTAAGAATATTATATAGTAGTCGTCCTTATATATATATATATATAACGGTCCTGCGCGCAAGGGCGTATTTGACCTGTGTATACACTGGGAGGGTGAGGGAGGGAGGGCGAAACTAATTTATTTATATTGAGTAAATATCATATTTTCTTCTATGCGAAAATCAAAAATGTTTATAAACAGCACCCGCCTAAAGTTCGTCTTTTTGAACAGGCTTCAGGATCGTTTTTCGTACCGAATTTTTTTTTTTTTTTAAATGTAATTTCATCAACAGATTATGTAATAATATTTTTACGCACCTGCAAAGCGAAACCTTTCAGTCTAAACATTTTGTCCCGTTTTAACCGTGTTTTCAATTTACAAAAAAAAAAAAGCCACAAAGGCATATACGAATAAACGTTATACCTACACTTTAAATTGCAAACAGAATTTATGAGAAAAGAAATTTTTTTTTTAAATTTTTTGTCAAGCCGAAATTACCGAATGATAACGAACTCTTCTTATGGACAAAAATTCAAGGTGACGCCTTGACGAACGGAATCCAGTGCCCTCCGCCGTCTCAATCCCTCAAATACGCCCTTGGTCCTGCGCGTATATACACATATATATAGTATAGTTTAAAACGTATAAAATTGTATTATTATATAATGCGCTCGAATTGGACACGCAAATCGATTCGGTTGGAATCGGGGCCAAATTTATTTATTTCATTCGATAATATAGTATTTATGACGGGCAGGGAGAATGGAATATGTTAAAACGAATTCGGCGCAAATCCGTTGTGCCGCGCGCTAATATATAGGTTTACCGCGTAATAAATCGATTTGAATTTGATTATGTACACTTATGTTTTGTAGTAAAAAAAAAAAAATTATAGGTATATTAAACAATTTAAGTAAACGTATTAAATTTCTTGTATTAAATTTGGACGAGTAGACGAGCAAACGTTGAAACGACAACGTTCCTATAATACATATATACATATATACTATAAGTGCTATGCAGATATATTGTAATAATTGTGTAGAGTTAGGTACGCGCTTTATTACACATATAGTAATATAATTATTATGCAATATTCTCTGCGTATATTAGCTGGTATATGTTATGTGTGTGTGTGTGTGTTTCGTGTGATTATATATAGACAAAACAAATCGCATTGTTTCAAAGTGTTGTATCGGATAAATCTGCAAAACGTATTCAATAATCAATATATTTAGTTAAGACATTTTGGCTGACACTATTATTATATTAGTATAAATTATAGACTATATATATATATATTATCCATAAGAGGCGTATAGGTGTATATATGGATTATTATGAACGGGCGATTGATTTCATTCGAGTATAATATATATAAATATATAGTATCTATAGAATTTTGAAAACGTAGCGCAACATCGAAAATAAAATATTATATATGTATATATATAATATTATAATATACATATATTCTTTAAGTTTATCAGTTACAAAAGGTTTTTAAACGCTCTTAAACTTTAGATATATGTCGTATGCGCGCACAATAATATCAAGTATATAGGTATTATACATTTATACCGCAGCTCGTGTACTGTATTATTATATTATAAATGACATAAACACGTGATTATTTCATTTCCGATAGCTGTGACGGTTTGAGAGGCGAGAAAAATAAATAAAACTTGTGATTAACCAGATAATAATGTAAATTCGCATAGACATATATAAACATATTATTAAACGTATTGTTTATATGTCTATGTAAATTCGTCGCAATATTTGATACTATAATTTTGTATAATTAATAGAAGAAAAAAAATCCATTTTTTTTTTTTTTTTATTACAAATATCTGTCAGTAAATCTATATAGTGAATTTCGTCTAGTGAAAGTGTAATTTGTTTCCATCAAGAGTGTATATATATATATATATAATATATACCTACGCCTATCATTTATTATTATATGTATTATATATAAAATATATTATACGGAATATTATCGTAATTCTTAGCGTTTAATAACGTAAACAATATTGTTAATAAGTTTTCTTTTATCAACCGATAAAACCTACATTTATATTGTTTTAAGATAATATTTATCTCATATATATAAATATATTATGTATATATATATATATACATATTTTATACAATTTATATAAATTTATAAAACGGTCTGAATCAACAAAATGTTAATGATATATACTCGTGTATACATATATACGAACATAGTGAAATACTTGTATATAATTATAATAATAATAATAATAATAAGTAATCATTTTACATATAATATATCTTAGGTTTATTCTATAAAATTTTAATAATTATTGTATAAACTATAATATATACTATAGATTTAATATATATATATATATATATATATACCTAATACTTATATTTATATATGCAAGTTTTACATGCGCTTATTTAAACAATAATTTTATCGTTACCTATATACGTATAAATTATTAATTATATTATATATACATGCGGCTTTCGTAGAGCAAAAATACGCTGTGTATTAGCCACGCAATAATTATTATTCTATCTAACATAATATTAAAATATATAATTATAGTAAATTATTGATAAATTTTTCCCATCGAAACGAAATGTATACAACATTAATAATAATAATAAAATAATCCAGTAATAAAACATAGCGTTTGTATACGTTACGATTATAAATATAATATTATATGTATTAAAAATATTGACATTTTATTGTCGTTTTCGTTGTTTTGCGCTGGAGGAGACTATATAATCATTATTTGCAGCAGTGCGACGGCGGCAGCGTGAAAAAACTTTTATTTTCTTTTCTGAAGCAGCTACAGGCTCGTGAAAATAAAAATTGATTTAATTTTCGTATTGTATTATCAACGTCGGCTATATAGTGTCGGGAGAGACTTTGAAACTGCGTCTCCTATATAAAAAAAAAAAAAATGATGTGAACAGTTTTATTTGAATTTTTAAAAAAATATATCGGATTTTTCACGCGCGTGAGAAGTCAGCACGAGGCCCAGCGAGTAAACGTATATTGAGTTGTCTATTTAGTCTTAAAAAAAAAAATCCCCTCAAAAAAAAAAACGGAGTTATAATACCATCAGAAGTATAATATATAGGAGAGAATACATGTGGATTTTTTTTCTTTTCGTCCGTTCAATAAATATAATAATTGTAGTATATTTTTATAGCCTTATTAAATAGATGCATTCTCGAAGCGATTACAGTTTTAAGCATAATATACCATTTTTTAATAACTTTGAACAAAATTAACTCTCATATCATTCCCCCCCATATATCAAACCCCCCTTGAACATCGGAAAAGTAGAAATTTCAATTTTTTTTTTTTTTTACGCACAACAGCATTGCAGATGTTACAGTAAAATGTATGTTCATATTTAGATTTTACCAACATCTTGATGTTAAGTAGATTTGTTATTTATGAAAAATAAGTAGGTACCTAATAACAATTATGTGTATATAATAACTACATTATGCGTATAAATGTTTAATTTGGTCTATGCCATTATAAACATTGATAAACATGATTATAGATTTTTGTGCTGATTAATCATTACGATACACGATTATAATAATGCACGAATCAAGATAGCACTGAACTCCCCCATATAAAAATCCTATCAACGGCACTGATCAGAATGGACCATAGACATATTAATATGTCTATGGCAGTGTTTCTCAACCTTTGTATTATGGCGACGTATACTGTTAAAATATTCCATACTTTGTGACACACAATAAAAAAAAATAAGAATAATGGGTAATATTAAATATTTATAATTAATTTATAATGTAAACTTAAAAATGAGAAAGAAAAGTATAACATAAAACAGCATTTTAATGAGAAATTTGTGACTGATATTTCTTACATAATATATCAATACGTGGTGAAATGTCTATAAAATTATATCAAATACCTATAAATTTCTGTAAATAGTGTCAACAATGTTTGTACATTTTGTGTCATTTAAAATTAGTACTTCACGCGACACATTTGGATTTACTCCGGTTGAGAAATAGGTTTTCATATAGTCTGTGCAACAACTCATAGATAATATATAATATCATTGATTATATATTACTAGTAACTAGGGATACTAAATTGGGGAGAAAAAATACAAAATCGAGAGGAGTCGTGAGGCGGTGTCGGTGGCGGCAAAAACTCTTGAAGAGTTGTAATGCCAATGAAGAAGAAGAAGAAGAAGTAATATATAATCAATGATAATATCTATATTATCTATGCAACAACTCTTCAAACCACGGTCTTAAAAGATATTTTAAGACCGTGCTTCAAACTGTTCTGGTGTTAGCCTAATCACATTGTCTCTAATAATTGTTTCTGATGCTCCATATTCCTTTTTGTCCATCCAATCCCTTATCCAAACTTATCTTTTTTTCTTCTTTGATTCCTCGTCACATCATATATCCTAGCTATAGCTTGTCACACAATACTGTGGCAATAGAACACACTGCTTTTTTCAATGCAATGCTGTACGTCGTTTCTGTCATTACGATATTAAATTACAATATTTATAATTTATACTGTCAAGTTAACGTGTGCACTATTCAACTGATAAAACACTACAACCAGTAACCACCTAGTACCTATGCTAGTAGCTGGCGTCGTGTAAACGATGGGCGCCAGTAACCCGGCACAATTCCAGTTGCCAAACGCCAGTTTGACCTCTCAGCTGGCATGCCAGCAACTGGTAACGTGTAAATCGGCTATTGGGAGAAATTCGCGGGTGCCTGAAGACGTAGTCGACACGACGGTGAATCGCCCGTGGAAAATCTTCTTCATCGTTTTCATTTTCTGTTTTCGGCGCGCAAACGTGGCAGGGGAACCGGGGCGCGAGTACAAGTGCAGTGCGTTGGCAATGAAAATCGTGTACGGCGGCAAGTAAATGGCGTAACAAAAACGTCGTGGGATTTTCGCGTGACCTTCGATAATATTTAAAAAATACATTCGGTTTGAAAGAAGCAACGCGTGCGGCGGCGGCGAAGAAAAATAATGAACACGACCGAAATAGAATCGTTTTGGACGGAAATCCCCGTTAAAACGTTTTCGAACGTTATATTTTTGTAATGTCTTTGGACATAACCTTAAATATAATTTACGTTTAATTGTTTTTATAATATATACCACGGTCTTAAAAGATATTAAGATCTTTTAAGACCGTGATATATACCATAGACCTATAAAGTAATATTAGTTTATGATATATACGTTTTTTCCTTTGTCACGCGTTTTCCGTACTTTTAAGTGTACCTATCACCAATATGATTTGTGTTCTTTTTCTTTGCCTTTTTTTTTATTAATTATGAACAACTAATAAAAGCACACTACACGAACTGTCCGTTTAAATTATTTGTTTGTTCAACCAAGGCGGTTGGGACATAACAATTTTATATTACATACAATATTCGATGAGATTAAATAAAATTCCAAAACTCCCGTTAGTGCCGATACGGTTAATAGGTGTACCTTTTCAGCGGAGTTTCGCCGCGTGTGTTCAATGCAAATAACAGTGCGTCGTTATTGTGTGCACCGTGGCCGATTCGAGTGAGTGTTTGCAAAGATTTTTTTTTCAAATATAATTTTATTATACGAAAAAAATTATGTTGTAATCGAATGTGTTTAATAACGGGATGACCAAAATCGTTATTTACGACTGCGAACATCGACGTAGGCCGCGGTCCAGTCTCCGGAGGACCACACACCGCCCGTGGATCGTCGGCGGCGGCGGTGTGGCGTAAGTGGCGTGCGCGGATGCCGCCCACGCCAAAGACGTGTTTTTTCAACAGCATTTGTTCGTGTATAATGCGTCTGAATCGTGGACACGACGTATTTATAGCGTCGTACAAAATGTAAAATGTCGGTAATGTACGCGGTTCAACAGTAGACGCCACTATAACGCAATAATAATGCTTTTAGGAAACGACTGTACGCCGGTAACGGCAGTGGCAGCAGTACAGCAGAAATTTCACCTATTCTGTGGCAGTACCGCCAGTGATAGCGGCACCCCACAACCGCCGGCGGAAGAACCGGATACAACGATGGAAAGTAAGAAATGTAGAATATTGAAAGAATATTATGACGTACGACGAAGGGTACAGGGGAAAAACGGTAGAGTACCTAGTCCGTTTTTGTGTAAATTTTTCAGGAAAGCAAAAAAAGGTATATGAACTTTTACCCGTTTAATGATAAAAAAAAAAATGACGCTTTGTTGCTGGGTTGCGTAAACGGTCTTTAAACATTTACAGAACCATATTTGCGGTTTTATCCTTATTTAATCGCTTGGCGAGCGATTCGATGAACATGTTTTTAATAAGCCAATAGACGTTTATCTAATAATATACGTTTATTCTCCTTGAATTATTTACAAAATTGTCGTGCAACTAAACAGTGATTTAACGAGCCGTTAGTTAATGATTCGTTAAATATTTACAAAACGGTTTTTACGCAACCCAGCATAAGAATCTTTATCGTAGTAAAAATGTATTGACTTTGAAAAGTAGGTAATTGAAATCGATTAGAAATTGTATTGAATATTGTTGTGAAAAAAAAAAAATTTCAGGCGACACAAAAACGTAAAGCTATTAATCTTTATTAATTTATTAGAGTAACTGTTAGCTATTAATCGAAAAGAATGGACTAACCTAACCGATTTTTCCCTGTACCCTTTTATTATTATAATAAAACAACATAAAAGTGTAATACATAATTTGTTGTTATAGATTAGTCAATTGACAATCCGTTTTGGGAGACGGACCGTAAGTTTCTATTAATCCTCTGCCGTGCGCTCGTGCTGCACTTTTTGAAAAAACGCGGTTAATTTCTTAAATCTCGGTATACTCTATTGAGGCGCACAGTAACCGTAAGTTACACAAGATGACGTAAGAGTCGGCTGACAGTAAAGTTGCCATGGCATCACTGTTCAGTGTTCAGTATTAAAGTTGACGAGCATCTGTTTGCGGCACGCGAGCCGCTGAGTGCATCTATGTACTTTGTAATTGCGGTACACACACCGCAAGGCGTACAGAAATGTAAGTATTTTTTGATCGTGTATTTTGTACTTCTCACACCGTTTGTGTACAGCATAAATCGAATATATTTTTTTTTATTTATTTATTTTTATACTTTTTTTAAAGGCACAGTAGGACACTGCTTTCGACGATATTGTTCAGTATTTGCAAGAGCTTTCTGACGAGGATTTTGTACACGACGACATTGACTGCGAACCTGAATTCGTTGAACAGGATGACGCCAGCAGTGACTCTGAACAATCATTATTCGATAACAATGATCTACCTACTGGTGACGACGTAAGCTATGTGACGAAGAAAAAAAAATGTGTGATAATGTTGTCGACAATGCGTGACACGGTGGAAATCGACCCAGACGCCCGTAAACCAGAGTAAACAATAGCACGAAAGGGTGTGTCGATTCGGTAGACCAAATGTGTTCAACGTGCTCAACATCCAGAAAAACTAGGCGCTGGACCATGACGGTATTTTTTAGAATATTACATATTGCGGGTATAAATTCCTTTAAGATATATCTGGCAAATAATCTCGAAAATAACATCAGAAGAAAGGAATACCCGAAGGTTTTGGCTACATCACTGGTGAAAGAACATTGGAAAGAGCGAGCCGCTCAGCTTTAGGGTCTTCCGAAAGATGTTTTGTTCTTTCCGATTACAAAAAAAATCGAATGTCTAAACATTCGAAAAGGATATTGCTATTTATGTGGGTCACATAAAAATAATCGGACAAACGCGCAGCTTGCGAAAAAATGCCATAAGAACGTTTGCAAAAATCATCGCCGATCAAGGACTGAACGCAGCAAGTGTTTTGAAGATGACGATTCATCATCGTGAAGACCGATTTTTCAACACAATCATGTTATGTAATTATATTTATAAATAGCGTTTAAAAGTTTTTGTCAATTCAATATTGTATTTGTATTTTATCTAGTTTATATTCCTTAGTCAAAAAGTTTGATATATTTTTTTTTTTCTTGAATTTATGTGGTAAGAGTTATCAAAATAAATTTTACAAGTTTTATTATTGTATATACAATCTACCATAAAAAATTAAAAATATGGGCTTGAAACAATTAAAATGAAAATGAAAATCGCGACAAATACGCCGCCGGGCGCATTACCATGTAATATTCGTGGACGCCAGAGGGTTAAAATGATGTTAAACATTTTTTTTGTTATAATTTTTTTCTGTTGTTGTATTTTGCACTGTAATTATATATCTGATGATGACTTTTAGTCGAAACCGGTAGTAATAAACGCATTTTATACAACAATCTTATATTTTTTTCTTTTATTACGTAACACTCTTTGACAATATTGTGTATTTAAGTATACATTTATTTATATATATATGTATATTTATTGTTTATATACATACAGATTTATTATAATTAGTTTTTTATTTCGGTATCCAGTCTCAGTTGTATACAGAAAGGGCAATACACTACTTACTTATATATGGCTTTGTGGCGTAAAATGAATTCATTATAGCGTCGTATTTCTCAAACTGAACCGTTACTGTACAGTAGTAATAAAACATAATAAAAACGTTTAATAACAAAAACATTTTTTTTTACTTAGTGTACACATTTTAAATAAATGTTCGGTTCAACTGTTGCTCATTTGAGAAAAAGTTTGTGTAAATTTACACGTAACTGCGTATTACACTTAAATGTGCTTTTTGAGACAATATTTTATCGGCAATTTTAAAAATGCTCATTAAAAAAAAAAAAAAAAAATACACAATTCGCATTAAATTTATTTATAATGAATATAGTTGTACTATAAACATAAGTGTTGATCTTTAATAGGAAAAATTTTTTAAAAAAATGTAGTAATTACAGCGGTTTTGGGCTGCAGAATAAAATGTGGTTAAATCTAACCACTGTTGTTAGTGCATACCAATATACAGATATTGTATTTAAATATTATAAAAAATTATATAATGATACAAATTAAATACTTTAGTAGTACAGTATTCATTTAATATAATAATAATGAAGTATCATATTTATGAGCAAAATATGACTAAAAATAAAAGGATGAAAAATAAAAATTATTGCTATAGCTTAATAATAATAATAAAAAAAAAAACCGCTTATATAATATTAATGTTTTCATAGTACCATTGTACAGAAATTTGTTACTGCTTTTCACAGCCGCCGCCGCAGTCATTTAATAAGCACTTAAACTTTTCCACGCTCAAATCGTTTTTATTACAGTTTACATTAGTCGCTGCATGCACCTTATTCAACCATTCTTCACGTGTCGTATGAAAGCTCTCCATTTTTTGAGCATAAAAGTTGTACTGGCCAATATTTCCTGTTTCGTAATACACTTCTGCCAGCCCTTGAAAGTCGTAAAGTAACCCAGTGTACTGATCACCATAGGTGGTTTCATCACCATAGGTGGTTTCATCTGGATTAAAATATTGGTAATGACACGGTTACGTATAAAATGATTCATAATTTGTTTTACTTACATATTTTTTTTGATCGCAAATAGAGTTGTTCGGCATCAGTAAACCTCTTTAACTGATAAGTGTACAAACTAGCCAAGTGGCCCAAAGACAGTGCGACCTCCGGGTTGTCTTTACCCAAGATCGATTCTTTGATTTCAATCGCTTTTAAATGCATTTTTTCACAAAGCTACATATAAAAAAAATCAACGTCTTTATGAACATTTCAAATACGTATGCAGTGTTGTCTAGTACGGCATTAGGGCATTTTTTTGAAAGGCAAGTTTTAGAACATAACAAAGTACAAATATTAAAACATTGCAAAATACGAATGAATGCGTACTTTGCACTACGGATACAAACAACAATAGTATTTTATCAACTCTATGTAAAGGAGCAAAAAAAAAAAAAAAAATACACAAAAATATAATGCAAAATGGAAAATAAACGATTTAAGGTACGTTTTCCTCGGTGCGACTATCACGATCATCGTACAACGATAATCGTTGCGCACTATTTATACGCATATCCCATAGAGATGTTTTGCTTCGAGCGACTGCACATCAGAGTCGTTAACGACGATCGTACGTCTTGAATAGTCGTACGGGAGAAGGTTGAATATAATCGTCAATCGTTAACGTTTATTGTGAATATGTGTTATTTTGAAAACCACAATGTAATAGCAAGTTTTTCATCGGTACATATTTCTGTTGTATGATTTTTTGTGTATATCGTCTTTGATTAGTTCTAGCACGAAGTCAAACTGTTCAACAGATAAACGGAAAAATCCGGAGAACTTTTTGTTGTCTTCACGCAGATGGGTACTGATCAATTTTTGATACAGTCCCTCTTCATTTTTTAGCTCAAACATACTGTGTTTTTTGGCTCTTTGCGTCCCATACGTTTGGCGAAGTATTTCGTCATCTTCCATCTCCTCAGTTAAAAGATATTTAATAAATAATTTTTTACGATTACTCAAAGTCATTTTAAATCTTAAACCTTTCTCCACAATGGTGTGACTGCGAATAAAAACACGTGACTAGTGAAAAATCAATAATCGCAGACGCTCCGAGCAAAATGGTAACCAACGATTATCGTTCAACGTTTATTTGTTGCACGATGATCGTGTTAGTCGCACCGAGGAAAACGTAGCTTTAATCCATAGAAAATCATTAATCAAATTTAGTTCACTTGACCAGAAACAAATTACGTTTATTTATACAGGGTCTACAATACTTTATAATACAGTTTAACATACTATGTGAGTATGTAAAATGTAAATTGTTTTTTTTTTTTTAGGCTATATTTTCTGGCAAAGTGAACTAAATTTGGCATGATAATTTTCTATGGATTAGATAATTTACTTAGTTTTCATTTTATATCACGTCTTTTAAGCTATTATTTTCAATTTTTTTTCTGTATAGAGTTGAAGAGTTTTTGTTGGCATACCACCCACATTATACAATTAATTTTATATTAAATATTCTAAATTGTTTGTATTCTAAAAAATAACTTAAAATATGCACCTAAATTCTAGGCTTTATAACAATCAGAACGGCGGTCACCGATGTCCGATTGTTCAATAATAGTAAAATAGAAAATAAATATTACATTGAATTTTCGTTGAGTTTGATACAGTCTACCCAGATTACAGTAGGATTTTGCTGTAAGCAGAGTTTTTCCACCAACTAAATTTAAAGAAACATCTAGAGCTTTCAAGTGCAGGTTCTCAGCTTCTTCTAACATTGCATTTTTTATTTTTACTAACTCTTCTACTCTATCGACACCATTTCCTATGAAAAATAATTCTTTGTCTTCAAAAAAATCACATTATTTAATTATATTGATTTTACTAGTCACGAAACCTAAGGGGCCTCTGTTTTCTATATCCAACGCCTTTTCTTCGAGTATCAATGCTTTTATTCGTCCAGCATTCACTAACAACATATTGTCTTCTGGTAAGCCAATTTTCTTCATAATAAATATGCCTTGTAATACACTATACCTAGGGAGGGGGAGAGGGGATATCGAACAAAATACAAAATTATTATCTAATCATATTTTAAATACAGATACCATTTCTTACATAGCTTCATTGTAGTCGGTGGAAGAATAGTCACAAACGTATCGAGCGTACGCATAATCGACAAATACGATTGCAGTATATAAATTGTAGAAACCAAATAAATTTCGCCTAGAATCCAGTGCAGTCTAGAATTCAATAAATAATGCAAAATGATATAATACAGTCTTTGAGTGTACTGACAGCACACAACAATAAACAAATCTCTTACATAATAATTGTCAATACTGTCTATGGCTAGATCAGCCTTTAACGAGTAGCAAGCTTCATTCATTAACATATCGACATAAATGTTCTGTTCGATCTCTTTGTCGTACGCATGTAATTGATCGATTAATTTTTTTGCTATGTCCAATTTGTTTAGAACAGAACAAACTTTAACGGCATGACTTATGACCATCAGTTTTAGTATCTCGCCACTACTTTCACGAAGTTCATTAACAGCTTTAACTATCCATGACCACGACTGAAATAATAGTTATTTAATCGTTAAAATGTTATTCATGCACATATTATTATACACATAGTTACCAAAAACAAACCTCATTAAATTCCATTAAGACGTAGAAAAACTGTGAAACAGCAGTATAAGCATACGCTATACACAACGTTCTTTCTTTCATTTTTTCGGCCATGTTAATAGTATGCAACATATTACATAAAACCATTTTGGCTTCAACAAAATCGTGTAAATTTGATAGCACCAGCAACAATCTAGTGAAGATAGATAATTGTTATAAACCGACTATTATTCGGTATCAAATAACGTTAAATTAATGTTTTTCTTTACTTGGTCAAGCATTGAATAGTTTTCGTCAGTTTTAAATTTTCATCGGAACACACCCATTCGATAGACATAACTCTGAACGTATGTGACAATACTAATGCACTTTCACGAAGCCAGCCAGCATCACCAAGAAAAATTCCTAAACACGGTCAAATAATAAACTATATATTACATAATGTAAAAAAATTAAATTTCCAAACCTATTTTGAGACCACTTTCAATACGATGAAAAGTCTGGTCATCAATGATACAGTCTTGTATCCATTTTGTGGCAAATAGTTTTGGAAATGCAAAACCTTTACGTTGTACACAAATCTGAAACATTGAAATATAATTTATAAGATAAAAATGATAAAAATTTGTATGTTCTAATTTTCTGAATATTGTTTAATTCTTAATTTACCTGAAATATAGTAAAAAGTTGACTTCTATATGTTGTATTACCCACTAATTTTAAAAATAACTTATAGTCAAAATGGTCGCAAAAATTTAATTTGTCTTCAAATTCAGTCTGAAATCATATTAAAAATATATGTAATAAAGATAACATGTTTAACTCCAAAATATATATATATATTTTTTAATTTTAATTTATATAGCTTCTAAATAAAATATTATTACAGCTCAACCATTATTGAAGGACGCTTAAGCGCTGATTAATAATTAATGTTAATTACAAAACAAAGAGTGAGAGAGATAGAGAGAGAAAATATATATACATACATATGTAAATACATATAAAACCAAAAAAAAAAAAAACAAAAAAAACTCCAAAATAATTTTAAAGAAACCACTTTTTTTTTCAATTAGAACAATTATTACGGATTTTACACAATTATTTTTGTTTGATGTATAAAAAAAAAATTAAAAATATTTAATATTTTTCATTTACAGAAAAAAAAAAAATTATTTATCTAACATTTCTCATTAACCTGTTACATATACACGGTATGCAATTTAATTAGTAAATCAATATAAACTGTTAAAAACGTAACTTTTATTATAACATTTCTCATTAAATTATTAAATAATTAAAGTTAGGCTAAATTTTTATCGTAAGTTGATATATATTAAAGCGTTAGTGAATATCAATTAGATTTTTAAATTATACGCAAAAATAGTATTGAGTACCTAGCCACGAAGTGAAAAATGTATGAATTTGTTTTTTTTTTTTAATACTACAATATGTTTAATAAATTTATTATAAAGTAATGAAAAGATCAAGTTAAAAAATATTTTTAAGCAGGATTAGTGTATAACAATTTTAATGTAGAATATCAACAAATTTTTTGAGAAGCAGATATCTTTTTTTTTTTTTTAACAGTATGTAGCATGGCCAAAAAATAGAGAACTGGTACAATTAATTTTTTATTGCAAATGGATCATGGTAAATCAATAATTATCCTCTTCTTCAAAATATTCCCAATTTGTTATAAAGCACTTGTTCCGTCTCTATATCCACTGTTAAAAATATCCCTCGAAGTTATGCTTTTCGGCTACTCAGTCGTTCTGTGTTCGACGGTGTCAACGTCATCCAATTGCCGGTCACACATAACCATGCATTTGCATTTTGGCAATAAAAAGAAGCACAGAGGGCTAAATCTGCAAATGGTAGGGGGGGGGGCGAAGTAAAGCGTTTTGATGGAACTTCGGGCCAAAACTCGCATACAAACACAGATTAATGTACAAGTGCATTGTCGTGATGGAGAATTCACCTACACTATACTACGTGGAGTCTTCACAGCCCGATGGTAAAACGCTTAATTTACTTAAAAATAGCTGTTTTCTCCAATACGTTATCTTTATAAACAGTAGTTTACGAATTTAATGCGAGTTATTCTAAGTTCTAACACGAATTTGATATCTGTTTGTCAATTTCAAAAAATAATAAATAAAACGACCATAATTTTAACAATGTTATGCCTGGGCATAATTTAAATGCCTGGGCTGTCGGTTAGTTAGTGATGCTCTAAAAGAAAGAGATAAGATAGTGGGAGCGCTCTTGTCCCCACCATGGACTGTTGTAATAAGCCTATGGTATAGCTGTAGAAAACAAAGTCCAACGTACAATATATTAAATATTACGTACTGGGTTTCGTAAAATTTAACGCAGTAAGACAGTGTCGTTCGGTTATTTTTTACGTCGAACATATCGATTGTTAAATGTTTTCATCAATTTTTAAAAATCTGTATATTAGAAACATTTTTTTTTTTTTGTAAACAGAAAAACGTTTGAATAAAAAAAAACGTATTAAATTATGTCGAACGCGTAACATTAAAGAAAAATAAAATTTAAGTGTTAGGTACCTGTTGAAGTCGGGCCATTTCTTTAAACGTGCGATCGCTCAACTTGCCGAAAGATATCCCGTGAATATCGTGTAAAACGAGATCTGGCGGTTCAGCAAGTTTACGGCCTCGACTGACTGACTCGCCACTGAAATCCGTATAATCGCGTTCAAACTTTTTACTTCCACCATTGACATTTAAAAGCTACAAAACGGACGCAAATACATATTCACGTAAACGTTCCAACTAAGCGCAGCGAATCGGTCAAACGACAATAGTTTTTACCTTCCACACGATTTGAAAAATTACCGATGACGGATACCATTTCAGAATGTATTGCAGGCCTTGTTCGTCGATCGAATCACATAATTTTGTTAACGTCAGATTGAAGAGTGATTCGCACCGAGGACTACTAGATTTAGACATGGCGAACTAGAGACAAAACAAAAATATACACATAGGAAATAAATACAACGTTATACCGCAAAACGAGATAAATTACGTACGCGCAACACGTCGTTCATGTTTGCCACGAAAAATTCAATAATAACAATAATAATAATACGAAATCGTTGTGCCAGTCTTCGCACAATTCACTTCGTTCAAACTCCAATCTCACACTACAAGACGCAATAACACTACCTACTTCGAAGTAATCGTTTCTGAAATTATTTAATTGTCTCGTATTGACGCGCTGCGCTAGCAAAATGAAAAATAAACAAAAAAAAAAAAAGCACACGATTTGTCAACGCGACGCTGTCATTAAGCCCGTCTGATGTAATCCGGCGAAATCGCGCGTTACACACCAGTCTTGTACCACGAAAACTTATTGAAGCCTTCGTACGTGACCAGAGCACCGAATTGACGTTTTCAAAGAGGACTTAAACGTTTCCGTACAATCTTCCATTGCTCGTCGTACGTTGACGTTTACGATACTCTCTGACACAAGGCCGTGCTCCCTGACGACAATATTGTGATAATGCCACCGTTGATAAGCACGAACAGATGATAAAAACGACATAATGTTATTTTTACCGACCAATTTTGCCACGATTATAATATTGAAAAATAAAGAGTTGTTTAACTCGATAAAAAAAAAAAACGCAAACAAGCACTTACAAAGTATATTTATATATCGAGTTTTTAAAGTTTTTTTTTTTTTTATAAAATATAAATGTCGTTTTTCTATTTTCCCTTTTCGTTGACAAATATTTTAAACATTATTCGCCCGCGAGAAAACGTTGAATACGCCACTGATTTTTTAGAAGTTATTATTCGGTAATTAGTTAATTCGCTATTGATATATATATATATATTATGAAGAAAATGAACTCGTTATATATATTTTATACGATATACGTTTCTTACTCCGCGGCGTCAATTTAAACGGTTTTCGAAAATTACAAAATAAAAAAAATGTTTTATACGTTTAGAGACAATCGATGTTCCGGTAGAAATGGAATAAACAAAATAACAGCCGCGCATCACAGGAAAACAAACCGTATTTTAGATCACTTTTCTTACTCCGACGCGTCTATAAACGTATGCGCAGCGTATTATGAAATTCAACACTGCAATGCCGGAACGAATCTATATTATATAGTAATCCCTAGGGCTGACGGTTTTCTCGGTATACCGGTATTTCGGTATAATGGTATTTGGAAATCTGTGTGTCAAACCGCGGTATACCGAAAAACCGTGCCTAACGGTATACTGAAAAAAACTTGTATTTATTAAAGTAACCTATTAATGTTTTGTGAAATATTTCTATTTATAAAATCGGGTTTTCACTGTCGGACCATTAAGATTCATATTATTATACTTTGTATATAGTAATTTACAATATATATATATATATAGTCTTTATTATTATTTATTTTATTAATTGATAAATTATTCAGCCTCAGTAATGTAGATTAATTTTTAGTTTTTGCAACCCAAATTTTTAATTATTAAAAAGGTCAATATTTTTTAAAATAAATCAAATGCACCGATTCATATTTAATCTCCTTAGAATATAATAATTGATTGAAAATTTTGGATTTCATTTATACTAATCATTACATTGTTTGACAGTAGGTACTTCATAATTCCAGATTGTCTTTAGATATAATAATTGGCAATAAAAAGCTGTCCAGATATAGATGATGGAACTGATGGAAGTTTGTCCACTGTCCCTTCGGTCCTCGGACAGGATAGTGCATCAATTAAATTTTGGTATCCGGTAAATATCGGTATACGCCGGTATACCGGTACTTGTCGGTATTTCGGTATACCGATTCGTATCCGGTATTTTACGGTATACCGTTTCAAACCGGTATTGAAATCAATACCGTACTTTCGGTATACATTTTCAATACCGTCAGCACTAGACTTATCCCACGGTTTTGTTTCCTTTCAAAAATCTGAGTATTTCAACGTTTTGAAAACGGCGGTGCTAACAAAAATCGGCGGAAATCAACGGTAGTTACAACACTGCGTCACGCGGTTTGCAGATTGAATCCGGTGTTTTTGTTTTCAATTTATATATATATATTCAAAGTGGAAAAATCTTTAGTTTTTCAAGTAAAATTAGAAGAAATTATACGCAGAAAAAAAAATGTAAGAAATTTTATACATTTTCGACTATTTATTATGGTACCGTAACGTTAACTAAAAACAGTCCTCGGTCGATCATATATACGCCTTTACGCTGATCGTGTCGGAAATTAAATTACAAATATCTTTCGGTTTTGTTCTGAAAAACCACGTCGGCTAAATAATTATTGCTAAAAAAAAAAAAAAAAGAAATGCGAAATTACCTAATTCGGCGACGTAGTTTCGAACCCGTTTTACGCGACTTTCAAATTCAAAAACGCCACGTCTGTATTATTTATATAGAAAATGATAGGTACCTATATATAACGATTGACGGGTAGTAAATCGTAAGAATTATTCAACTTCACGCCCATATAAACACGCAGATTTAAGTGTTGAAAAACTGATAATTTCTTTTTTGTACCGTCTTTTTTAACGCGTTGAAGTAAAAACAGATATAGTACAATAAACCAGAATTAGATTTATACCGCGCAAATCGCCTTCCAGCGCTCATATAAGAACGCTCTTTTCTTGTACTGCACAAGATACAAGTACACAGGATCTCTGCAACGTCGTGTTACTTTTAAAAATGTAATATTTATATAATTATATTAATCGTTTATTTAATAATAAACGATATTAATAACGTTCTTTTTTTTTTTTACGTGCCAAACTTCTCGCCGATTATATATAAGTATTGTATTTTTTTTTTCAAATCCGAGTTAGGTACACTTTATTTTATATTCGACGACTATATCAGTAGTTGAACATTCTGATAATACATTGACAAACTCGGGTGTAATTTTTTTTCTAAATAAAAGTTCTTCATTGTATAGTCGAAACAACGTGCGCGACAATAAAACGACTTATTTTAAAAATACCTTTTTTAACGATAATCGTCCGTAGTAGGCAGACGTAAAAAAACAAAAAAAAAACAAAAAACGTTTATAATAATATTATTATTATTATTTTCCGTAAAATATCTTCTCAGACGTTTATATCAGTAATGACTAACGATGTTAGACGATGACCTTTTTTTTTTTTATTCGCCTGCATTACAATTTTATTGTTGGATCAAACGTCATGTACCTACCGTATAGTTACTACGTAGATAAGTATTCCGAAGCGGCGGCGATAGTGTTGTTCGGCGAGATAACGAATTCCGCGTTTTCAAATAACAACGAATTCCGTCGTCCTATACCCACGTTTTGCATAATACAAATTATGGAAGGTTTTAATGTGAAAAACGCTTTTTTCTCCTGTGTAACGGTCGCGGTGTTGGTGCTGTCGATGCTTTTCCTCTACGAACCCGCACAAAACGTGCTGTGCAGCTTCGCGATTTTCGAACGGTTCCTGATCAACACGCCGAAAGTGTGTTCGCTCTTTGACGCCACTCGTTTGAGTCGGTACAACGGCGTTGACGGCGGTAAAATATACCTGTCCATTTTGGGTGTCGTGTTCGACGTGTCGGACGGCCGGCGATTCTACGGGCCGGGCGGTTCGTATCACGGATTTTCTGGTGAGCAATGAAACCCAACGGTATGACTTGTTGTAAAACTTGTTGTAAAACGAGAAAATCTCCTTGTAGTAAAACTAGTGTTTTCGAAATGCACGCAGAACGGCAATTGTGCAGGTGTACTTGCTGCAGGCGTTGTTGAAAAATCGAAAAAAGTAATCGTACGTTTTCAGGTCGTGACGCCAGTCGTTCGTTCATTACCGGCTTGTTCGACGAAGTTAACTTAACCGATCACGTCGTCGATATGGATTCAAACGATTTAATCGGACTGGATACGTGGCTCGGTACTTATAGGAAAAAATACAAAGAAATCGGTGAGTACCCGCTCGAAATGTTTTAATCGTATTGATTAAAAAAAAATTCGCTGGCACGCAGAAATTTAACGACTTACTCGGCACAGTAACCGTGTCTTGCGCTGCACGCGTTTTACTAGTTGCTTACTTACAAAGCGAGTAAATGCGGTAAAAATTAATTTATTTATGTAATAACGTATTGTAGTGTCATAAATACGCGTTAATTAATTTTCGGATTTTTAAATTATTTTAACATTTATAATCTATCGAATGTATTCAATAATTTTAACATTTTTATTATTCATATTATACGAATCGTATTTATTGGTTTTTTTTTTTTTTTGAACGTGTGCAATATGTTTTTGTAGGAAAGTTAATTGGTCGTTATTATGATTCATCCGGTGAAGAAACCGATTATTGTAAATTGGTGTATGAAAAGATAAAAGCGAGCAAAATAGCTAAAGAGGCCGAGAAAAAAGAAATGGACCGCTATCCAAGTTGTAATGTAGAATATGTGCACGAAAGTCAGAAGAGTAAAGTCTGGTGTACTACATTAAGGTCAGCAGAGTTTGGGCGTTGCTGTATTTGTTTTTTGATTTTATTAACATTTCGCTTATCATTTTTGTAGCGGTGGCGTTCAAAGGAAATGGATTGGAGTACCTCGTAAATTACAGACTTTAGATAAAAATGGAAAGTTACTCGTACGTTGCGCATGTGTACAATTGGGCGAACTAAGTAAAATTGAACTAGCCCATATTGTCGAATACGAAGATTGCGATCCTACCTCGACAACTTGTTACGTCAAAGTCAGTTAACCTGATGTGTTCTGCTAATATTATATATTTACCGTTGTATAATTTTAGTATCAAATTTGAAATGTTACCTCTGTGATATTTCCTGTAATATCAAATTTTGTTGATTGGTAGGAAAAGTAATTACGACTTCTTTGAACGAAAATTATTTAGAATTAGTTCAATTAATGTACTTAACAATAATGTTTACAATAATATTATATGTAATTGTGAGGATGGGTATCAAGTAGTCAGTAAGTTTATTATAAGTTTATATATATATATTATATATACTTAACTGATTTGGTGTAGGATTCATTTATTATGTAATTAAGATATTTGTAAACAATTTATTGTTCAGTTAATTTTTGTTATGCCAAGTTAAGTTTAAGTAAATTAAAAAAAAAAAAAATGGTGTCTACTATTCACAAATCCTGTTTTAGGTACCTATCTGTTTTTGTCTAGATTAATTTTTTTTTTTTTGTCATTGTAAAAGAAAAGAAAATTTTTTCTATATGCAAAATTAATAATATATAAATCGGAAGATATAACAGTTTAACTTTTGGATTAATCGAGCAAAGTTAATTTAAACTTAAATTTTAAAAGTTGAAGTTAAAAAAAAAACTGCTCTTATTTATTTAGTTAATTTTATAATCGACTTTGTTTATCATTAACCTTGTATTATGTTTTATTATATATATTTTTTTATTTTTTAAATTTTTATTATGAAACTTATTATTTACATGATTTAATACTCTGCTTATACATATCTACCAAAATATGTATATATATATATGTACAATTTTTTATTAAAGTATGGGGTGTACATTTTTATCATATTCTATATGTTTATAATTTGTACGTAAAAAAAACACTGGTAAAATAATTCAAATCGATGAATGCTGGCCGAGAGATTATACACAATATACTATTAACTATTTAATTATTAAATTATATTTAAATACTTGTATTTTGATTCGTAGACCGCATACTTTAATACGAAAATGAAATGTACACCGTATTCTTTTTATTGGTAGATACATTAATACTTGATAGTTTTTAATATACATATTTACATTTTTATAAAAATAGAATATTAAGTTTTTTTTTTTGTATACCGAATAAATGTGCCAAAGACAATATTTGTTATAATAAATTTAAAAAAAATATATATATAGATTTATTAAATTGTTAATTCGAACTTTGGTAAATGATGAAATGTACAATTTTCTTTAATACTGAAACAACAGCGCATTGGCTTGTTGGCGTGTAATATTGAGATTTTCTAGTTTTTAAATTTTTTTTTATAGAATAGTGTTTTTGCGGTACAGAATATTATTTTCAATTGTTAACACTCCCAACAAAGCGTTATGAAAAGCGGTTTTTCTTTTAAAATTTAATTTTTATAAATGATATCCCTGTAAGATCATTGGCGTATTTAGCTTTGTGCCGCCCCTAGGCAAATTTTTTGCATCGCTCCCTCCAGAACGGAACGGTTTCCAATTTTTTTTTTTGTTCGCACGAGTTCCTCTATACATTCAATGATTGCACGCAGTTCATTTATTATTTTCTTATACTACTAATTAATTCGTTTTTAGATACAGGGAGATTTTAATATACGGTAATCTGTCATTTTCGGTAACTTTTTCTGCGGCAATCACTAAAAAACACTGGTACATTTAATACAATACAGAGAATATAGTTACTTGGTTTTTTCCAGACTCGTAACGGTATATTTAATGAAGTCAATAAAGACGGAAATATAAATAATTTCTTTTTTTAAATCATGCTAATCTGTTTTATAATCACGATTACTATACGGATTACGATTAAAAATATTTAATATTTCGTACGAGTTTAATTATATAGGTAATACGTATTACTTGTATTTGCAACGGTTGGTATTCTGCGCGCTGCATTTATAGTCAATTTTGGAAGTTTTCAGCGAAATCATACAAAACGTTTCTGTGCGATTGTGCTATATCTTTTGTTGTCAGTGGCGACATGCGACAGCCGTTGTCGAAGCAAACACAAAAACTGTACACTTATAAACTGTAGTATTATAATAATATACTTGTCTACAGCTATTATCTACTAGAAATAATATAAATAATATATATAATATTGTCTATACTATTACTAGGATATATTATTAGAAAAATTATCGAATAATGATAGTCGGCGCGGATGACAATGTCATCTTATATGACGACGCCCCATAAAAGTATATAATAATATAATATAATCTACTTTATATTTAAATAGCGTATACACGAAACGCTGTAAAATTATTACTTATATATTATATAATATACGTAACGAATAATAATAATATTTTACAATGCGCGATTTTTTTTTGTCAATTATTCAATATGATTTTTACCAGCTATATAAATATAATTAGAAAAAAAACTGCCGCCCCTCCACTCAAAATCGTGCGCCACTGATTAAGAAGTCCATTACGAAAAGCATATTATTCGTCAAGGCGCAGGACTGCAGGACATGACGACGAAAGAAAGAGATCAACTGATTTTATTAATTTCTATTAACTTTATTTTTTATAATATTGACGCGTATAGTCTATATTAAATTTAAAATGAAAATTATAATAGAAAAAAAAATGACTACAATTTTTAAATACACCTCCGCCCCCCCTCTACCTAGATTGAGTTTCAGATACGCCCCACTGATGTAACAAAACATTGCACAGTGCATGACAAAATATTTTTTATTTTGTCATGGGCGCAGCGTGTATATTATAATATACACATACAGTGCAAGCCCGGATTAAGAAAATGTTGGGGCCCGGGGCCAAACATAATTTGGGGGCCCATGCGTGAAGCGGGTTTTGTTACTCATAAAGGAAACCGGGGTTATTTTTTAAAAAGTTAATTTTTTAGGCAAGAGAATTCACCAAATAAAATGAAAAAGTACAATTTTTATATCGTCGTCTGAACAAGGCCATCATAGTGTTGAATTTCGTTCATTCCAGAATATAAAAGTCTTCTCGTACGAAGGGGCCCACAATTAATTGGTTTTTGGTGGGCCCGGGGCCATGGCCCCCCTTAATCCGGGCCTGATACAGTGGCGTATTTACGGTGGGGGGAGGGGGGTTCCCGGATTCTGACCCCCTCCCCCAGAACCGAAAAAAAATGTAAAAATTTACAAATGAACTATTGTCGCCCGTCGGTAAATTGCTCACATAGTAGCTGTCGCCGCACCGGTGCACGTTCAAAACGCCGCGCACCACCGTGGTCGGTGTTAGCACAGATTAGATGAATATCTATTATTAGATCTATTATTATTCATCTAATCTGTGGTGTTAGTAGTAGTTCTTATAATAGACGAGATGCGGCCACTCGAAGCAATGTTATCTGTATATTTCCGAGATGTCATGATTAACATTGAGTTTTCCCGTTTCTTCTCCAGTTTATCTCCAGCAAACGTCGTAAGTGTTTGCATCTGCCATCTACTCGTACATATTGTACTTTAATATATACGGATTGGCAGTGTATTTATCAATTCGAAGGATACTATTACCAGGGCTCGCAAACGTTATAATAACGTTTTGATTATAACGTTATAATTGCAAAATATCAATTGAAATGAATATCAAAAAACGTAACGGAAAACAATAAACACTAATTTTAAACTATCGCAAATTAAAATATATCATTAAACGAAATAATGTATTAACGTTATATATCAAAATAACGAAAAACGAAAAATAGAATTAACGTTATTTTAATATTTGTATCCAATTTACTACGGAAAATATAAGCTTACGGTGTAGGTTCATTATAGTTCTATAATAAGGCTGGGTTCACACGGACGCGTAAAAATTATTCAAAGATACGTGTCTGAGAA